>JAOCNB020178526.1:0-26477 GCA_026546465.2 Palythoa caribaeorum | reverse complement strand
ACCAGTAAATTTTGCCGAGGCTCATTGTTCTTAATTTTTTGGCGATTTCAGCCTCAATTTGTTCTTAATTTGTTCTTGTTTCTGTTAGCATGAAGAAAAAACAAAATAAAACAAGCTATTGGAAAATGAAACGCGTTGCGCCACACATGTATTGTACGACTGAATTTAGAGACGAACTACCTTCATTGTTTGTTGAGCAGTCTTTACAGTGAATCTTATTACGTTTTATGCTGTATCGCAAAGTTTTAGTCAATTTTCTACCACAAAATCTTTCCTAGTTATCAAGCCTCAGCCTGAGCTTGTTTTTAAATTGTTCTTAAATTTTGGAAAATTTGAGCCTCGTTGTTCTTATAAAGCATCAATTATGGTACTGTACGTCCACGCATACATGACTCGTACAGCTGTATTGAGTAACAATTATGAGAATCATACAAGCAAATGAAATCTTACTTTGGGAAGCCAACTGAAACAAGAACTTGTTTGAATTAGTGGCAAATGTTACAATTTACATATCTCATATCTTAAAACTAAAGCTGAACGTGTGGATTCAAGAGTTCAACTCCTAACTTGCAGTTCAAAAAACAAAAAAATACTAAAATGTTCACAATAAAAAAATAAAAAAGTTATCTAGGTCGGGAGCATTTTTCATGTCGGGCGTGGACGCTAAACAAGTATTATATACAGTACAATACCAAAATAACTAAAGGGAGGGAGGGCACATTGTATGTATTTTGTACAATACAATACAATAAACTTTATTTCACGAGGATGACATATTAACCTAAAAATAAATTTTCTAACATATGGCCCTCGTATAACGTATTTTTTAATCTGGCCATTTTTAAATGCTCAAAAAAAAAATTAAAAGAACAATTTGAAATTGAAGTTACTAGAAATAATAAGAAAAGCGAGCCAAAGCAAAATGATTACTGTTTCTTGCAAGAAACGAATGCAGTTGTAGGACAACATGACAGTGTGTCAGTCGCCTTCCAGTCCAGCTCACGTTATCTTTTCTCCTAATTAATCACACCACAATTTTCAAACAATCAAAGTGGCAATTATGATATAGTTTAGTTATTTTTGTAAGTATTAGCAACTTGATTTATGTATGTTTTTAAAGCAATTATCAGTTTTAAAAACACGCTAGACTAAATTCTAACAATATTTTTAACACCGTTCTTTATCTTATACTTTGTCAAGTTTGAGTTCAGTTGTTTCTAAGTGTTCCCATTATCTTCCGAAAATTTCCATTATTTCAGCATGCCTTCGGGCTATTTAGAAATTATTAGTTGTGTTCGCGTTAATTGTTTTATTTCATTTTTCACTTAACAGCACGTGTTTAGGTAAAATAACAAAGGGACTCCAGTTAATTGTTCCCTTACGTGATGGAATAGAATAATTGCTTGTTTTCCAGTGTATGATGTTTATAATTAGTGAATGAATATTAACACACTACAAAATTTGCACTGAGTTGTTTGGAGATTTATATATAAACAAACAAACACTAATACTGTATGTTCAGAAATATGTCAAAACACTTCTTTAGCCTTAGCGTACCGACTCTAAAGAACAGCAGCCAGTTTTCAATTTTTTTAACGCCAGCTAAATATATTTATACTTGAGTATATTGTAGTCATAGTATTTTAACTAGTTTTAGAGAATTTACTCTTTTTTATTTTGTTACTTAAAATTTTAATATTGTTGTATAAGTTTAGTATCCGTTTTCATTTTAATACTTCACTGATGAAGAGCATCTTTCGGTCGTGCAGGCAATTTGTATAAAGATTCGTCGTCTTCATCATCACCATCACCATCATCATCATCATCACCTTCCTTCATCAAGTAGAATGTGGCGAAATGTGGGATAGAGTTTATCTTTTATCTGTTTTTTATCTTTTTGTGAAGCTTTATCCAGCTGTTTGCATGTTAACGTGGAAGACACTGAACTCTGGAGTATACCTGCACCTTGCAAAGACGTAGAGCCAAACTAACAGCTCTTATAGTTTTTAAGTTTTCAACTGTGTAAAAATTTTAATCGTGATTATTTTAGTATGGTTGCGCGCAAGTGATATATCAAAACTCGCACGTTGCATTTCATTTTTAAATACCATTTTGACTACTTTGCAGTTCTTTTAGCCTCGCCTATAAACAATTGATTTCTTACAACACACAAAAAAAATAATTTTAATGACCAAACTAATGGCTGCTCTGAAGCATCAGCACTGTATTCGCCGGCCACCAACACCTTTGTAAAAAATATTTTGTTTTGCATAGATCTTATCGCAAAAAAGCTGTTGCTATTTTTTAGCAATTTTCTGATAAGGAAACGTCGTTTTTTTCAGATCTTTTACCACACCGCCTTTTCACCTTCTGGTGAACCGACATCAATGTTTCATCAAGTTTTTATTCGCGCAAATGAAGCACTTAAATAATTTAGTGTGTAGACGAAAAGGGCGCCTGACCTTGTAAAATTTTGTATGCCAAAGTGTCACCCCACGTAGGAAACACTCCGATCAAACTTGAAGCAAAATAGATTAGACAATAGCTTAATATTTTTTCACACTGACATAACAACATTAATGTTTAAATTTGCATTAACACTAGACACGATTAATTTTCTGTCATAGCCGGAATGATTTCAAATGTGATCCCTGCAGCTTTTGAACATGCATCCATCTATCCGTCTGTTAGATTGAGTTCAGCTCAGCTTCATTCAAAGATGGATCTTCAAAAATCCATGCTTGCTTATGTGGTGAAAAATTAAAAGTAAAATGTGACTGTTATTCCAGTTATTTACTTTTGCACTATAAAAATGTGAATATCTTGACAAAATATACCTGTCAATGTCGTCGGTTTGATTGAAGTTTTTTTTATGTTAGTGCTGACAGTCAAAAACGAAAAGAAATTTAAGAAGAAGCAATCCGCCTCCAGATTTGGTTATATAAAATACAAGAAAAACACAAGAGTTCAACAGGTGACAAAAAGGTGTCAGTTTTCTGCACAAATATGAAAAAGTGACAGCTGCGGCTTGTCCAGTTCGATCCAACGGAAAATGGGTGAGCGTTGCCTTTTCAGTTATATCTAAATACAGATATTTGTATCACAAATACATAAAGACCATGAACAATTTTACAGAATGCTAAATAGCGCCGCAGCTCATTTGAAAACAGATATAATAAAAAAAAGAAAAAAAGGGTTTCTTTTACTAAAGTAGTTCCAAATTGGGGTCAAACTAACAATTTCTACCAATGCAAAGCGGAAAAACGTTTAAATGTAATTTAAAATTAATGTTAGTTTCCTTTAAATTGTACAGGAGAGAATATTCTTCTTAAAAATTATTTTCTACGCAGCATTTATATCTCCAAAATGATATCAAACTGTGCGGTTACAGATGATAAAAATTAAAAAATATATTTTAACGAATAAGCGAAAAAAACTTGTCGAAGTAGGACTATTTAACAAACCATTATAGAACGATGTGTCAATAATAGATGTAAAATATGTCTCTGAGCGACTTACACGAAACAGAAAACAAAACTAGAGCACTGAAAATATCATGTAAGCAATTCTATACAAATAAGGGGATTGGGACAAATCTATTTTTATATAATATAAGTGAATAAAGTTTATATTTTAATACAATATAATTGCATTTTTTATCACCTATAGGGCACACTTAAGTTTTGGAGCCAGTCGGCGCTCTGTTGTGTGGCGCCCACCATATTTTTTGTTTCTTCTCTTAATTTCTTATTAATATTATACATTTTTTTTTAAATTAATAAGTATGTATGTATATATTCATGGTGGAAGCTAATATATTTCTAATTTCTAAATTTCTAAGATAATTTCAAGTTTTGCGTCAGCCAAATCTTACTGCGTGCTCTTTTTTTAGTCTAAGCAAAAAAGCAGACTGGGTAAAAGAAAGAACAATTTCTGAGTTTGGTTTGCCTATATATACTGAACCGGTTAGAATTAAGAAGCAGTGGCTCGCTACGGAATTAAATGTTCTTCCAATTTAAAAACTAACATTAAGTAGGCGAAGGACACATTTTCTTGTAAGAAAAAATAAACTGGTAAAGTTCTCGAAAGGAATTTAAAGAAGAGCAATTGCGTGTACAGAGAAAAAAGTGTACCTGTTACATGGTAAAAAAGTGCTATGACAAAACAGGTAGTGCCATAAACTGTTTGCCACAAATGATAAAACTGAATGCTATATACAGAAATGCATACAGTATCACCGCTAGTTGCATATATATTATTTTCAGTGAGAGAATATAAATTTCAAAAGCATCAAACACAACTATATTACAACGACTGCGGATAGTTTGATTATTTAAAATTTTGTAAATTTTTTATTCGTACGTTGTGTAGCTAGCGCTGGAAGTTCTGTGGAAAAGCAAAAACCACACACGGACCACCTGACAACTCACAATCTAAATATATATTTTGCCCGCTTCTTTGGTCAATACTATCAGTACAACTTATGTTTGGTAAAAAAATTAAATATGCTCTCAATTCTATATCTGATTTCTCTAAGTTTTAGCAAAACAAGTTAAATTTCTCTGTCGTTAATTTAAGTGTTTCAACCGCGAAAGAGATATCACAATTGTATGAATTTTGTCACTAACGTTTAGGTTTCCTGTTGCGCTTAACCAAAGTAAACTTTGTTTCCAGAAGTTTTATAGTATATTATATATATAAGTAATTCTTTAAGCTTCTTCTCAACCATTCCCACAAGTAAAATTTGAATAATCCCCTGCCATATTTTGTTCTGACGTGGCAGCATCTTGCGCGCGAGGTTTTGTTGAATCAACCAAAAACATTTCTTTATACTGTTTAATGAATACGAAACATCGTTCAACGTTTTCTTTTCTTTAGTTTTTTGCTTGAGTGTTTTGCTAAAAATAATTTACCAAGCTTCAATATTTAGGCAAGTTTCTAGGACAGCTCCAAAGACACTTTCTCATTGACTATTGGGCAATATTAAAAAAGGGTTCACACCTCGTGCTAAAAAAGTCAACACGATTTAAATATTTAAAAACAAGAAAACTTTCTTACTATAAACTCACTTTAAAATTTACTGACAAAACACAGATGTAAAGTCAGAACTGTTTAAAATGATATGCAGAGACTCGTGGGCTCTATTGCTGTCAATGCAGTCGGCAGGCTTTGATCAAAGAAACAGTTTGCATTTTAGATTATTTATGCATAGAAAAGGCGGTGAAATACATCGTAATGTGTGCGATTAATTTGGCCACTTTTATTGTAGGTTGTTCGGGAATCGTAACTCGGCTAAAGTCACTTAGAGTTAAGTCCAATCGCCCGCTTGAGAGGGTCATTTAGCAACACGACCGGCTCCATTGACAAGAGTGAAGCTCTCTTGTCATGGTGAGACAAAATTTCCTTGGATTGTTAAAATTCATTCACTTCCATAAAAGAAACACCCTCAACTATATCAATGAAAAAGACAGTACATCGTTATTACGCTGGTTCAAGATTTTTCTGTAAAAGATAAATTTTGCTCGAATTAATATGATTCCTTTGTGTGTATTTTAAACCAGTTCTGTAAGTGTATGGGTCGACACAGGTTGACAACGGTCACCTAATCAACAGAACATTGTAATTTGCCCGATAGTGGGTTACAAAAAGTTGAACCTGCTGAGCGAAAAAATTTTCACCATGGTTGGGGTTTATTAGAGTGGCGTACATTGTACAATAGTGTTACACCGCCTCAACATGTCTATCTTTGAAGAACCTGTTCTTCCGCAGATTTTTATTTCTACTTTTGATGAAATAGAAAAGTTGGTAAGTGAGTGAGTGGAAGAGGTAACTGTTTAAAAATGTATGTATTTTTAGGAAGAATAGAAAACTTGAATTATATTTTTGAAAGAAAATTTTTGTACTCGTAAAGTGAGATGCCAAATACGAATAGATAGCAAAACTTGATTTAAACATATGTTGCTAAAACTAAAAGTACCGTGCTAAAAATGGTTGGTCTTCCGTCTGATGAACCAAACTATATATCTAACTTCAAGTACCACATTGCACTGCTGAATTTATCTCAGCTACAGTGTAATAAGACCTACTATTCAACAGACTTTGGAGACCTCTTCGGGCACAATACTTTTGGAGAAATAATAATAAAGATATTACTACGGTCAATGTAATTCATCGCAAAGCTCTTTTTTGATATTGAAAGGGCAAGAAGGAATGTCATAATATTTAAAATCGTCACTTAAGCGCTACTGTAAACATGACTAACACTTTCAAATGAAGAAAGTAAAATCATAAATACAACTTATCTTAACCGCTGATTCACACTAAACCAAACATTTTAAACCTTACATCATTTTGTAATAAAGTATTTCGCTTCCTTTGAAAATACAAGAGGGAACCATAAATTTTCAAATTATGTTTCTAGTGGTTGGTCACTAATATACTCACCTGTACGTTTATTCGAGACTATGTTCATACGGTTTTTTGCCAAACAAAAATCAAAATTTAAAGTTAAGTGTAAAAGTAAGTTTTAAAATATAAAAGTTTTAGTCAAACTATATATAGTTCATTTGTGTGGTTGGCGTGATGATAGATCGTTTAACTAAAGATCCAAGTACACAAACGTGTCTGAACTCACGCCATCACCGCTTGGCAAAAGATTCTTGACGAAGGAACCACTACAGAGCCACTATAGTTTTTCAGTGTACGAAAGTAAAAACAATATGTGTAAGGAATAATATAATAAATGTAAGGTCCTTACGTACCATCTACCTCGTTTTACGAATGTCCCAAACAGATATGCACGCGAATGTCGTTTCAAAAGCATTTAATTAGTATGGCCCTTCCGCCATCTTGTTTCTTTCCAGGCACAACACGAACTGTGCAATAAGAAGACTTTTTGAAGAAATATTCATGAAACACGAGGTTAAAAAGGAATACTATTGTGTTGCTCAAAACGTGTTTGATTTGTTTTTTAATATACTGGTTGTTTTAGGTGGAATGTTAATCTGACAGGCATATAGCGACATTTGAATTGAATTTTCGACAGATCTACTTTCAGCCTTTGGGTTTCAACAAGTAGCGCGCGGTATCGAGTAACGCTTTGATTGAGGGTATCGGTAGTAAACCTAGATACATCAACTGTCAATGCAGAACACTGAGATGACAACACAAAAAATTGCGAGTGTAATTGCATTTATTTCTAATCCACATTAAGTAAAACAAATGCATGTTCACAAAGACAGTCTGTTTCCTGAGCCTATCAAGAAAAGTTCTGGACATCTTTAACGTACGTGACAACAAGAAAACAGTGGTTTCTACAAGTATGTTTATCAAAAGAAGCAACACAATTCCTCTTTGCGTGGTTCATTTCTTCTTTAATATGTTACACGGACGTTATTTTGCTCTAAGTAAACAAACGCGGATTCAACACATGTATTCTAAGAAAGAGTACAATGAGAGAAAATCTTTTCTGTTTCAGAGTTCAAATCCAGAATCAGACTTTGACCGGCGGTGTAACAAAGTTCTTATACATGCTATAGTTGTTGATATTACTCGAATTTGTCTGCAAAAAGAAAAAAAGTAGCAAGGCTAGACTGAGAAGAGTTTAATATGCTTGCTTAAACATGTTTTCATAGGCTTTGCGAATTTTAGCACGTCGCTTTTATAGGCTATGAATACTCAAATTGTTCATCGATAAGTACAGTGAAAGCACAGAGCACCTAGGGCTCGAGCCAGCTAACATTTAAGTCTCCGGTTCCGCCTAAAAATACGGACTTCCTGAAAATTCGTATCTATCTTCTGTGGGTACAACGATTACTATGGGTAAGTTTAGGTATCTTGTTTCTTCATAATTTGCTGGTTTCAACAATTTTGTGTGGTGAACAAGAATCAAAATGGGAAGACGCCTGAATACTTTTTCAATGACAATGACATATCAGTTGATCGCCGGACAAAGAAAGCGAAAATTGTGATTATGGATTATTCCAGAAGTATATTACTAAACAGTAAGCTTTTTAAACTCGTTCGCTGACAAAAAAAAATTCAAATTTTGAACGAGTTGTGCCAAAATGGCGTTGTATTATCTTCTCTGTGCAAACATACAGAAGTGATTCATATTCTGTGTTGTTTCTTTGTCAGTTTTTTCCTTACAACCACCACGCTAGTACCAAATACAGAACTAAAAGACGCGCAAGTTATTGCCAGTGACATACCGGGAAAGAAGATAAGATTCCTGTTTGCTTTCGTGGTAACATTGTTTTTGAACTGAAGAAGTGTTTGCTGCATTATCAGGAACACTAAGTGTTGACAGTCAAAAACCACACGTTACTTCGTCGAGAAACAACTGATTCTAGGTCGAACGGGATCATCACTTAATTCGCTTGAGCGATAAAAGGCACAAACTTTGGCACTAACTTGCTTGTCACCGAGAGCCATATGCAGCACAAAAAAAAGCTTTAAAATGAATAGAGATGAGGAAAATTCAAGGAGGCGCTATTTTAATTTCATGTCTCAGGGACAGATTTGGACAGTTAGCTCAAGTAGTAAAAAGGTGGGCGCCTTGTTCTTGGCAACGCACTGTATTACATAAATTAGGTTATTTTGCCGGAAACTGTAAACCGAGAAGAACAGAAAAAAATCATATATATCATTGGGATTTTTTTTCACTGTTCAAAGACAAAATTTGTTTCAAAAGTTTTTCTTTGCGTTCTTTGTTATCAGTAAATAAAATGTGTGTCTTATTAACACTGAAATGTATGGTTTTAGTTATAACTATGCAATAAACAGATATCTTTCACTTGAATGTTGATATTTTTGCAAGAAACTAAGGTTAATTGTACGAATTTTGCAAAATTGTACTGTGGAGCTTGGTTTCTTTGCGAATTTGAATCTAGTTGGTGTACAAGATGTTCACAGTCACACTAATTGTTCAGTGTGCACCATTTAGACCGACCATGTATTATTTTCAAACTATACCAACAATATCTGTCGATATGGTGTGCAAAAGCTTATGAAAAACCTTCAATATCTAAACAAAACTTTTTCATGTAGTTTGAGCCATTTAGTGCTGCTAGATGTATGCTAAAGATCAAACTGAACATATATATCCATGGTCAAATCTTCACCAAGCACACTATTTTTAGTTGATAATCAATGGAATACTATGGCGAGAATGATTTACATTTAAATATAAAACTTCGCTTAATTTAAGCCCTTACATATTGCTTCTATTAATGTGTTAGTAAGTCTTAGATGTCTATAAAGAAATTTATAAAGGATTCTTCTTTCACTGAAACTTTTATGTTGTGTTTATAAATAGATGACTTAGTATATGTTCCAGCTAGTTCGGAAACTGAGACCCGGTTAAAAAAGCTGCGAATTAAAACAGATTTTCTATTTTCCTACAATAGCTTCTTTATGTTCGTTTCATTTTCCTGGTGAAAATAATACCTGTGCATTTGGCAATAACTTAGAAGTAACACGAGCACTAGAAACGGCGCCATCAGACTTCGTGTCTACGCTCAGTTTAAAGTGTTCCAAAACCTATAAACACCTTTAGTTAAAAATACAACGGTTTAGTCAACATTCTTTTCACTGCATTGGTTTTGCTTTCTTTAGGAAACTTTAAGCCTTGGGCGAAAATAATTACTTGTTTGTTCGTTTATTCTAGTTTTGTTTTGTGAGTCCCTGTTATGTTTTGATATCACCGCCACCAAAAGGAAGTGTACGTCATTTCGTATCAGCTCGTATTTTGAGTGTTCTATTTTGGGGTTCCACGCCTCAGAAAATCACGTATTATATGACTGCAGTTCTTAAAATCGATAATTATGGGGTAGAAATACAACCACTTATAAGAATGTGCTAAATCAACCTGTTTTCAATTTTAATTTTGCCTTCAGGATGGGATTAAAATGTCACGCTTGAGAAAGTGAAGGCAACAGGCGAGCCATCAAACTTTGATAATAAAAGTTGCTATAAACGACATTTGTAGCTTAACACCTCTTGTCGGCAGAAGATTATTGAACCAGCAACAAGCTTAAGTTTTTTTAAGACGGTAACCGGTCAGAATCTATTTCCCTGATTATTTCGTACGAGAACACCCAAGATGGTAATTTTAAACCGAATTCAGCACGGCGTACATTGCCCTTCTTTCAACCTCGTTCACATGTGTATTGAGTTGAATTCGAGTGGCCGTTGGAGCTCGGTTTATATCAGATGAAATTTTCTCGTGGAATACTTAAACACGCCGGGAATTGCTATTTCAGAAATGCATCAAGATCGATTAAACTAAAGGCAGGTACGCTGGTGAGGCCTAGTCTAAACAAATGTTTAGTTTACACGTCATTCATGGGTCTGTTTTTAAAATATGTCGTTTCACTGCATGTCAAGATTTATGATAAAATGCTTTAGTTTGTGATATTTCGAGTGACTGAATAAGTATTTCTTTTAAAGAACTGAGTCATTCTGTGTTTTCTTTGTCATTTGCGGTGTTTTAGCAAGCAAGCAATCAAATTGAATTGAAACACGCTAGAGAAGAAATGCCATAATTGTGTAGCCAGTAAGCGGAGCAAACTGTTGGCTAAAATCTTCGAGAGCTACAAAGCAGCTTTTAAAAATGGATTCTCGAAAGGAGAGCTGAAATTTCTAAGAGGACGGCTAGGAGTTGTTATTAAAAGGGAAATTACAATAAAACAACAATAAACACACTCGGTATATTTGCCGCCTGATATGAGCGAATACGATCGCGTTTGTTTACAGTTGTTTCTTTCGACACTCATATTACTGTAAAGTTTACAGACTCAGATATAGAGAATTTAGAATAATTTACAGCAAATATTGTTGTCATATACGTGTTACTTTTGTCGTCGAAAATACCATAACTGCACGGTCCAACCGCCCGCGGCAAAGCAATCATTTGGGTTTCTTGTTTTTAAATATGCCGCAGTTGTCTTCAGTTGTGTTCAGTCATCTTTGTCACCCTCATATCTGAGGTTAAATTTATTCAAATGCTGTCACTATTGCTCTGTATTCGCCAAGGCCTTTTTAAAACGCTGAAGTAGAATTACAGTTCAAACTTACATAACGCGGAACTAGGGCCAATATGCAGCACTGTCTGACTATTTCTTTCACCTTCCATCTGACAGACAAAGTGTTTCTCGGGACAGCATGTCAAAGGAATGCATGCATGCTGTCTTTACAGATTTAGTATGAAGTTTGTACTTTTATGTCTACATCATTGTTATAAAATACTATTCATGGTTTAGAATTTGAGTATTATCAAGGAATGAGATATAACCTTTCTTTTATCGATGTCAAATTGTCGCTGATACGTTTGAATGCAATGAGAAGTTGTAGCCTTTATCAGATACACGCACAGCCAGCCAAAGATAAATTTCATTGTGTTATGTTATCAAGTAAATACAAGAAAGATCGTCATGACCCCGCTGGGCTGCAGAAAAGCACAACATAAAAACGCCGACGGTGTGACCATATCCAATGTAATTCTTTTATTTTACAATCATGAATACAATAAATCCTCTGTAACTAGGTTGCGAACATACTCTTGTCTCTTCATATATTTTTGGCCAATGTTTTAATATTAAAATCGCAAAGAGGACTATGACAAAGATTAGACACTTAGATACTTTGAAAGTTTGCAATTTGAAAGCACACTGTTAAAAGACACATTTGATTTATATGTTTCAGCTGTTTTCTTCCTCCGATAAAAAAAAAAATACAATTTTAAAAAACAACAAACATTAGCGAAATGTTGAGTCATTTCGTTAATCATAAAACTCACAAGAATTATCGATCACTTTAAGTTAATCATGCGATGTTCTATTAAAAGTATAACTTTGTCATGTAGGAAAAGTTAAAACAAGATAATAATTTTGTTCCATTAATACAAAGATGCGTGACCCTTGAGCGTAGAAGCAACTTTGAACCTCCCAGTTGTGGTTGACTGTGCCTTGTCAATAGGTTTACCATCTAATGGTGTAACAGTTATCACTTTATCATTTGCTTTCATGACTGCGTTTTAAGTTCCTGATTTCTGACAGCAACCGCTAATTCTGCTATTGAACAAGCCCGAAGACACGTTCGACACTAAGTCGTTTAAGATGTTTAATCGGTTATCCATCGTGCAGAGAATGTATCACCACCACATTACGCTGTGTACAAAATCACGTCGAAGAACTTAAGTAAACAAAATCATCTCTTTCGTAATTCTAATTTTACTGGGACGCAGTAAAAGCATTTTCGAATAAACCAAGATGTAAATTATTTTGATAAACAATTTTGATTATACCTGATCGCAGATTTTAAAGTGCTCCTCCCAAACGACCGCGTCTTAAATAATTCAGACCCTACATCTCTGAACATTTGATGCTATGGAACAACCTTTGTACGTGTTTATAGTAGCGATATTAGAACGTATTTAATACCAGTACTAATCGCACAGGAGTTACAGAGAGAAGCCATACAGATCTCATTAGCAAATGTCAAGCAACATGAAGGGTTTTCACCAATACGACAGTTTTTTGACTAAATGCTGAAATGTATAACAACAAAATGACAATCTGCCTTGGGATTTTTTAAGTCGCGATCAGCACCATTCAGTTACGCTGACGGATCACGAAATTTGAGTTGTGACATTTATTTTCCGTTTTAAAAACTGACGACAGAATGAATCTGCAAGAAAAGCCCTGCTGATTATTTTGTGACAAAGTCAAAGAAAAGAAATTGGTTGATCAAAGTTTCATCAAAATTAGCTGTATTCAATTGCACAGAATGCTCACTTCGTTTTGAAAATTGGATTTATATAGACAAAAACATCTGTTGATGAGATCGGGCATACATGAAATCATAAACGTTTCTTGATCGGTAATAACATTTAAATATTGATTGCTAAGCGAAGGGAGTTCTTTCTAAGGGTATGTTGGGCTATTAAGCGACGGATATAGGGCCAATGTGTTTCTGATCTGTTTCTTTTGCGCCATACGTGGGCAGGAGAAGGGTCTCCGGTTTCATTTTAGTATGCTGGCAATTTTTCACAGCGCTTTTAGTTTTCAGGCACTGATTCAAATCTGTTCTAGAACCGGTAAATATTTCAAACTTCGTATTAGCTATTCTAGTTCTTGCGCTCACCTCAAAACTTTTTCCTTCCTTTTAAATGCACTGATAAAGATTTTAAAAAACAGAGAGCGAAGACAAAACCAGACATTAACGTGAATACCGGGCAATCATAGTTTAGCTTGTGTCTGATCGTACATCTACGAGTTGTTGAAGCTGAAACTAGCAGATCACGAAAACCCACAAGAGTTAACATCATTTAATGACAATGAAATTCACACTGCGGACTGTCAAGTTTGCTATTTTGTATAGTTTCAAGGGTGTTCAAAGCGACATGTTGTCGTTTGCGGGGTGTCGTGCTTCCCCGCCCTCCTGTCAGACGTGACAAAGGGAGTCGCATTTCATCGTTTATCGGTGAGACAAGGAAATTGATAACGAAACATAATCCATCAAAGGTACTTCCAAGTTACATCAAATTTAATAAAAGCAATTTGAAGTATAGAAAGTGAATGTCGACCAAATTGCCAAAACACTCAAAATTTGGCCACTGCTGCGCACATTTTTTCAGCTGTATTTACGCTTTTAACACGTTTATTATAGTTCGTTGTGTGTTGTGGAAAGCTCGACTGCAAGAAGAAACATTACAAAGCCAATTAACAGCAGGTGTTCTGGAGCTGTCAATCACCAATGCACAATGGGTTGTTTTACATACTTCCCGGCATTTCACGACATTTATAAATTGTTATTTTGTTCTGATTAAATGAGGGTGTGAAATGACGGCAAGATAATCACGGAATCTTTGCGGCCAATGCTGCAAGTAAAATCATCATTCTGTTCTCCGATGTTTATTTTTCATTTTCAAATTGCTGTGGATTACTTTGTTGTATGTTTTGAAAAGATCGACACGCCCCGGGTGCTGTGCAGTGTGCCGTGATAGCTAAGACAATAAAGATTGAAATGTTTAGACACATTATTTAGCATGACGATTTTCCCGCCCTCTCATTGGCTGCTGTCACTAATTGGTTCCACCACGTCTTATTAAAAAGTGGCTGGTTTTTATAGCATGAAACTGGAGAATTAACTGTGAGTGTCTCATTTACTCCTGCCTGATAGAAAGCTTTTATTCATGTTGAAAGCATTATAAGTGTTTGAGAATCAGTATATTGTAGACGCAAAGAATATCCTTCCTGTATTAAATTCTTAGCCCTTCAAACTCGTAACACTCATTGGCAACTTTCCGGTAAAACTGAAAGGCGCTCTGATCGAAAACTAAATTCTCCATCCTGAGTAAGTGACAAGATCTGTGAAAATTCTGACTTGTGATTGACAGAGTTGTGACCAAAAGCCACGAGACAAGCTTGACAATTCGTTACTGGTTGTGTTGACGGGACTAAACATCTTTTTCTTACATACGGTTGACGGGTTGTAAGTTTAGAAAGCTATCCAACTGTGTTAGCACCAAAGCGATTGTCAGCATTCAGGATTAAACATTTACTGCAATTGTACGATAACGACATTGCGTACAGCGATCTAAATCACAACGTGGAACAAAATCAGCTCGGCCGAACTGTATGGCGCAACGGGTCAGTGAGCTGAGTCCCTGGCGTGCTATGTGTTGTGCATATTTCTAGAGACTGTTTAGATTTGCAATGGCTCTTCGTTTTAGCATACAATGTGTATTATTTGTAACAGCTGACAGGATCGTTGTATTTTTCAGCCATACGATGATGTCGGATCCTTCGCAGGAATGGAAGGGCCAGCATCGATGTACGATCACAGTCGGAATTCGTCTGCGGGCCAACTGCAGCCACATATGAACCACACGAGCGTAAGCTCGGCGTACCATCATCCTCCACCTTCTGTCTCTGCGTCCGTTATGACCACTGTGTCTGATATTCATAAGAGAGATAAGGAATTAATATATGGGTAGGTACACTTTAAGCGCTGCAATTTACTTGTCAGTCTTACCTGCAAATTCTAACTGATTGCTTGATCTGCTACCGTGTATAATAACTGCTATACAATGACGATAATTATTAAAACGAAGCTTGGAGGTGTGAAACAATTCATATTCAAACACATCATCTCAATGGAGTCTTGAATTGTCGGGTGCAGTGATGCAGTACAACCGTAGCAACAAACAGATCACACATTTCCGCGCTTTTTATCGTTCCCTAAGGTGAGATAATCTGGGAAGGCGATGGTTGAATAATGTAGTAGAAAAGTAAATTAGACGTGATTCATTCATACCTCGTGCTCTGATTTACCAGGCATCCACTCTTCCCACTACTGGCTCTTATCTTCGAAAAGTGCGAACTTGCTACTTGTACTCCACGAGAGCCGGGAGCTGTCGGCGGTGATGTGTGTTCTTCGGCTTCATTCAACGAGGATATTTCAGCATTCGCAAAACAGGTTTGTCGAGTCGCTTTTTAAGTTTCCAGGTTAGCTACGTAGCTTGTTACAATTTTACAATTTCCACAAATGGACCGCAGGATATCTTTTAACTGAGGTTTTTACTAGTCTGACGTTATGCTCTGGAACTGGTTCTGTAATAGTTTCAATCACGCTTGTGTAACCTTCTTGCCCGGATAATAACATCTTTGCTGTTATCTTGTACAGTTTAGGGGTGACAAGACCATTTTCTCCTCAAACCACGAAGTCGATAGTTTGGTAAGTGTTGTTTTATCTTTTAAAACCCACAAACTATAAGCTTTGTGTGTGGACGTATTAAAATATTAATACAAGCCCCGTTGATTGAATTTAAATAACACAAATAGTGCCACATGCTTTTGGCGTACATATATATTTTTAAGCTGGTTTCGACAGCAAATACCCAGTTCTCTATTTTATTGTCATGACGTTCCTTGCACTGGCAAACTCTCACAGTTTATCATCTTGTAACTTCGTTTATAGATGATTCAATCCATCCAGGTTCTTAGATTTCACTTACTGGAGCTTGAAAAGGTAAGGGTTGTAGAAATAACTCATTGTTTATTCGATTAATTCAATTAAAAAACTTCTAACCGTTCGCCGATCAATGATTCCAACAATAATAAATCCCATAAAATGCACGCCAGGATCGCAGGTTCAACATACTCAATCTGCACTCAGCTCTGTGTGTATATAAACTCTCCAGACAAATTTCAGACTAGAATTTGCATAATGCATAAATTAACGTTATCTTTAGATAGAAATTTAATCTCGTCCTGTCATTTGCTTTTATTCGTTGGATTTCAAAGGTATTTCTCTGTGTTAACAGAACTGTTAACTTTAAATTGAAAACTACCTGTGATAAAAAATTGGATAATTTGTCCATAACTTTTTCTCGAAGGTGCACGAGCTCTGTGATAATTTTTGTAAGCGTTACATTGCCTGTCTGAAAGGCAAAATGCCCATTGACTTGGTGATGGACGAGAAGGAAGGAAGCAGTAAGGGCAAGTGTGATAGTGATGGTACCCCAGGAAGCCCTTTGGACGAGACGTTACAAGTACTGCATGGGAGAGATGTAAGTATTTTTGTGTTTTCTGGTAGCAGTGGCAACGTTCATTCTACTCCGCCTCTGTTGCGTGTTGCCGGGGCTTGGACAACGCGTCCAAGGTGTAAATTTCCCTCACAACATCAAATTATCTTCTAAGTGGATGAAAGGCTATTAAGACCCGTGATATCAATATTTTAAGCTCACAAAATCGCGAGATTGACTCGCTTAGTACCTGAATTAGCCCTTGCAGAGACTTGAGTTGAAGATACACGCGCTTTCTCTTTTTATTACATCTCCCGTGGTGATGTTTTCTAAACTAGTCATTGTTTGTTAAGTTCGTCATTCTTCTCTGTGCTAAGTAGTCCCTGCGCCGCGGATATTTGAACGTACCGTCACAAAATATCTCGTAAAAGTCACTTTTGAACACCTTAGGCATCAAATAAGACACTTAATATGCTGTTGTGTTTTGTCAGGCTGTTAGAGTTTTCATTGCGTTTCGACAGTTCTTTTGGCGGGCTGACGTGTTGAAACAGCCCTTTCGCGCCCCAGAACTGAAGCATTTATCTAAGATCAAATTCACACCTCTTGTTTTTTTCTGACAGAAACTTTAAACAGTTGTGTTGTAGCTGTCTTCGCTATGAGTTGGTCCCTGCCCTTTAGTTATTTTCAAGTCGCAGTTTAACAGATGTCGAAAATTTCAAGACCGATAACTCGCTTTCAAAATTCAACAGTAACACGCAAGAGAAGAGCGGTGGGCAAACTTTGGGGTAATTAGCGCGTTTTGTTATGTGAATGATATGTTCACCATTCAGTGATCATTTACAACAAAAAGTAGGGTTATCTGTCGTAATTTTTGCACCTCGAGCTTTGCTTTTTCTATTCACTTTCTGTCATTTTTCTGAATGGATTTCAATTGTTAAGATTGTTTTAGTACGATAACAACAGAAAAGTTCACGCGATCCTCGATATTCAAGTTGTATATAAATTCTCCTCACAGCCAACGAATCAACAGAACTGGAATTCAGCTCCGCCAAGCGAAAATACCAACTCGGGGCAAAATGTGCAATCCCCCACCCAGCCACCCTCAAATTCGGCCCTTGAAGGCCCCGAAACGCCGGAAGGTAAGCGTGCAGTTCGCTTTATTAAAATCGACAGTTCCATCACTTCTTTATTAAATTGTTTCCGTCTTGGATGTCTTTTTAATAATGTCCTCAATAATATAGCACTAAAGAAGAATTTATCTATGGTACTGTTTTATCAAGCCTTTATTATGCTAAACATGTAGCTTTTTCTATTGTGTTAATCCACGTTTGCGATTCTATAAAGAGTGAAAGTGAATAGTGAAATTATTGCTTCCAAAATGCGTTTATTCTTTAGGGCTTTTATTGAGTTGAAAGCTCTAGGTCATTGTTGACACAGCTGCACAAAGGCTTCTTTCTCTCAGTAATTAAAAAGAATATCATTTTACTTCGTACACGACAAGAAAAGGACAGATATGTAAATTTCTATCACTTCCATATGCGTGCAAGCGAAGTCATTATATGTCGTTAGTAGAACAGACAAAATTTTGTCTTGTCAAAAAAATTTTCTTCGTGTGGCTTTTGCGATTTTTTTGAGTGACAAACAGACAAACTGTGATAATGGCTTTTCAAACCGCGCTGTAGGGTTTTCTGCGGTTTGTTGTTATCGCGTGTGTTCCTCGCCTGCAAACGCCTTGGCTTATCATCTATAGATTGAACTGACACGGGAAGCTCTTCAAGGACAAACATTGTTAATTGTCAAAGAAAAGTTACAATTGGGCTAAATTGAACGGTTCTGAACGAGCTGTTTTTAGTGCTGGGTTCTCCATTGTTTGAAAAAACAAAGGGAAGATTGCTCTTGCTGAAATTATTGTGACAGAGCGAAGATGATGAAATTAACAACTGAAGGCAGATGTGCCAATTTCGTTTACTGATTTGTCAACACGAAAAATCATGATGGAAATTGAATTTGCTTATATATGGGGGTGGACTTAGATGCATTTGCTTAGTTATATATTTGTGCTTTACTGATAGGAAATCTAGGAAATGGGTTTTTTTCCTATGTAAACGATTACGGGGCATTAAAGAAAGAATTGTCGTAATTTGAAAGAGAGTGTAATTAACGAGATTTTGTATCTTGCGCAGGTTTTCAGTTTTTTCCTTGAAAAAGGTTTAAAAAAGTACAAAATATGAGAAATCTGGAAAATCGTATCAACAATTACAATAGGATTTAGCTATAAAATTAAGGTTTCATATATATATTTAAATATATCGAATTTTTTTGGGATTTCGAAGAAGATTATGATTGGGCTGTTTTCATTTAAGTGTATGTGTATTGTGCTGTTCCTTTTACTGTCTTTCCGTTGACACTACCCTTTGATTCTTTGATAAATCTGACAAGATCGCCTCTGCAATTTCCTCCAGTAATTTCCTGAAGTACTGTCATCTAATAATTTATTACACTTTCGTCATAGTTTATATCTACAATCAGCTAGGAAGTGCTCGAGATTTTTATAATGAAGACCAGTGCAACTAGTGTATCTTGAGTGTGCGTTGCAAGGACTTCCCACACCATAAAAAAAACCGCAAATGCAGTCAGCTGCAACCTCCCGAAATTTTCACAAAATCGTTAATTTCAGTGCTGATCGCGACTCACCGTTTGGAGGACATATTCGAGGTTATTATTGTTGTCATGAAAGCGCAGGTGAAGTGCTTTAAACGTAAGCTTTTTCTAAGTACTACTTGAACACGGGCTGATGGTGGCTGTCCTGACAGTGTGAAGGCGACTTGAGGTGAAGAGTGTCACCCCCTAAATAATATCTTGTTATAAATCTTTGTCACGTCGATGAAATGTTAGCTAAATTATCAAAGCTATGCTTTTTCTGAGCAAATCAATTAAGTGAGGATAGCAGATAGGCTTTAGCTGATCCAAACCCTTATCACGCAATTAAGCAGCATGCAAATAGGTTTTTTTTGGTTTCGAATTTCTTCCAATTTTTGTGCGTAAGGAGTTTCTTCCTCAGTTTGTTTATCGTCCATCGTTGTCTCAATTGCTGATGTCAGGAAGTGAAGGAGAAAAGAGATAGTTTATCGCTTTCATTGCGAAATTTGGGAAGTAAAAGAAAAGAAAGTTTTACTGATATGCATTTCCATTTGGTTAACTTGAGGTTGAGAGCAACCCAAAAAGCAAAAGCTGAATATCAGTAACTCGAAAACAAGCTTTGTAGAGTTTGGCAAAGAGTTGTGACAGGCAAAAGTGATATTCGGACCTTTTGTAATTACCTTTTTTAAATAAATAATTTTGTCGCAACACACCTTGACAGAATAATCGGTTTAGAACTTTTCTGTGATTGCTGGAAGAGGCGATTAAATTTCGGTCCAAAGCACTGAATAGTAACTTTGGGAATTGCACTAAAATTTGAAATATTGTTTTTTAATCTCTGTCAAGGGTTGCTGTCATTTCTACAAGTGTTGCTCGATTTCGGAGCAGCTGTTTTTCAGCAATAGTTCACTTTCCTAGGGTTGTCAGTTTGCCTTTCCATCAATCAGTATGTGTATTTAGCATTCTATAGTCTTATTTATGCCATCAAATCTTCTTGTGTTAACATTACCTAGATGTCTCAATGTAGCATCTTTGTGGATCATTTTCAATATATGGATGCTGTCAACGCTTTCGGGAATCAATCTCATTCGCAACTGTCTAACGAAAGGATCGTTACGTTAAAAAGAAAACCTATCATTATGATGGAACTCACCAGGACTCTTGTTAATACTAGTACTTGTACAGAAAAGGCCTCTCTGGCTAAAAAAGGAAATGTTTTAGATCTTGAGACTAAAGGTAGGCCAATAAAAAGAGGGTGTTAATGGGCGCTTTTAAATGAAGCTGACAAAAACTGAAGTTTCAATTGTCAGTGAAAACACAGAAGGCTGTTGCACTAAGCAGAACCGTCAAGTACCCCAGAGGAAATCATCTCATTCTACATTGTATATAGTTTTGAGGAGATCGTGGTAAAAGTACACTTTAGTTTATGATGCGATAAGAAACTGTTTTCAGAGAAGTGCTTCGTATGAATGTTTATATGTATATCAGGTTGCTACATACAGTACAAAATGCTCCTTAACAAGATCGAGAGGATACACTTAAAAGGCTTTTGGCATATCTGTATCTCTTTTATGAAACACCTTTTTGGCAGCCTTCTTACACCTCGGACTAGTGTTGTGTGTATTTTATCAATTCTCATGTAAATGATCTAAGGATTTATGTTCTATCAGAGCACAATAAGCTGGTATGACTTTCTTCTCTCAACATAACACTCTAAGCCTTCTACGTGAGATTTGCTACCATTTTGGCACTTTTCCCAAAATTATTTTCTAGGGAAAGGTGTAGTATTTCCTGTTTTATTTCCTAACAAACATATTTTTGTTACACGACAAAAGACCCTAGTTCTTGTACATTTAACATGTATAAATAAATTCTATAAAACGTGGACGCTTCTATTAAAACTGACAGTAACAACAGACCTTAACTCCTTGGGCAGTGAAATGAACAATTAGTTATCAGTGCTTAGCTTTAGAAGAAGAATTGAACGTCGGCTTTTAGGAGAGGGAACTTCTATAGTTTTTAACGCCAAAGTCTCCTTTGCCGGTTTGCTGACCAGTAGCTTGTGGCGCGCATTGACACCAAAAAAGGTGTTTTGCATTGGGACTGGTGCGTTTATCCATAATGCAGGCAAACAAAAAAACAACCTGTGTCTGCGCTATATGAACAAATGTAGTAAGATTAATATCCTTGTGTGCTTTTGAAGTTGATCTTTGCGAGAAATGCAGAGAGAAACTAGAAATCATGGAAGATTGCGTCTCTCCTCAGATCCATCCCTGAGCACATCGGTCGGGTCCGATGATGGCACAGGCGACACAGATGATGATTCGGACAAGAAGCGCCAGAAGAAAAGAGGTATATTCCCCAAGGCCGCTACAAATATTATGAAAGCGTGGCTTTTCCAGCATTTAACGGTAAGAATTTTTAAGTAAGTAAAACTATATGCTTTTTGATGGAACTGCCAAATCACCTCTTCACTAAGATAAGCTCTACCCGTTTGTATGCGTTTGTTACTGGGCGAATAGGGTTATATATACATGTATCTTTCTGTCTTAAAAGACGTAAGGATCAAAATTAAGTACTTTAGTTTTTTAGGTAGAGGTACTTTATTTCTGTTTGATGGCCAGGAAAAGCTTTATTTTTGGTGAAGTATTTTCAGCGAAGGATGTGTACACTTTAGCAGGCTATCAGGAGAAAACCCGTGCGGGAGACACTCGTGTGCTTTAGAAGGCGTTTAAAGTACCGGTTAAAACAAACTCGATTTTATTAACACGAGGTGGCACTTGCAGTAGCTTTTATGTATTTTATAGTCGTTGTTTTTCTATTATAGGTACTAAGGTTTAACGAATGAAAAGTAGTTGTTGGACACTGGAAATTTCAAAACTGTCATTTCTGTTACTGAAAAAGACGCCAGAGGACAATGGGTACAACTTTTACCTGTCCTTTGCACATTGGAACATTGTTAATTTTATTGTTGACGAAATAAAATTTCGCTCAAGAGCAAGTTTCCTTTATTTAACAGGTGCAATGTTGTGTCGCCTTAATGTTTAAGCTAAACAATCTCTGAATGCAACACCCGCTCTATATACTGGAGAGTCCTTTGTGATAGCACACGAACAAATTTGACACCAGACTCGTACTGTCTCATTTCGTAAACTTTGCTAAATCCTTTTTATCACGAAATAAAACTGATACATCGGATGACAAAATTTGAATCATATTTACTAAAAAAGTTTGTCATGTAAGACAAATCACTTTTCTTCGGTTGCGATAAACTAGTTAACAAAAACTAAATATTATGTATTTTTGACCCGAATGCCAGCGAGAAGGTAGATCTCTGCCAGATCGCGACTAAAATAATAACGAAGTGAAACAGCAATCATAAGATCGAAATTTAGTACAAATATAAATTGAGGGCTATTATAAAATTTGTTGGTTTCACGATTACTTGTTTTTAAGTTTCGTATGGGAGTGTCAAGTAAGTCGTGCATTCAAACTGAATCTAACTGTGTCGCGAATATCAGTATAAGTGAGGCTCAACTCAGCAAGCAAGAAAAAGTCTTTTTGAGATATGGTATTTCGGAGAAAAATTTTAATCATATTGTTGACAAGAATTTGAAATTTAAACGCTCCTCAGTAAATTCCATTTTTTATAACGAAAAGCTCTTGCTTATATGGAAGGATGTGATGCTTTGATTGCTTCCCAAGGGTGTCGCGTGCCCGTCTTGAATCAAATAATATTATAAATTTAATAGCATTATAAGATAAAACTTTATAAGGCAATATTTAAAATAATATAAAGTAAGTCCAAAGTTTTGTGATTAGTGTTTTATGGTCAGTTGCAGAACATTTATCACTTTTGCGTTGCCTAGCAAAGATCTTTTAATTTTGATTTACTGCTTTATTATCGAGATAATATTAACCTTAAAATCTGTGATTTTCTTTTTTTATAAGGAGGAGGGGTGGTTCGTGAGATTTTTGTTCGTGCTCTTTAATTTCCCTTCTTAAATTCCATTTTCTTGGGTCAAATTTTATAAAATAACGTTTTTTAATTACAGAATCAAGTTGTCAACTGATGTGCAAATATCTTGTTAATTTTGCGATTTTGATTGTCTTTCGACTGTCTTTCTTGTAGAGTAACGAGCAGAAATAATGCGTGGCACCTTCAATTATTCAAAAGATTCACAACATAAGCAAATTTTGTTAAAAGCAACAATAAACGCGTCCACCTTTTTATGACTAGAATCATGGCACCTAAACTATAAAAATCTTGAGCAAAGGTATTATAAGTTATTTTAGAAACTTCATTTTTAAATGACATGAGAAACTCTCAAGCCGAAGCTTGGCCAATAATAATTTTTTTAACGAAAATTAATCGATTTTTTAGAAAACATTTTCGGTTCATTTAAAATCTTTAACTTTTATCCCTAATAACGCTGTTTTGTGTTGATTCTGACTTAGCATATTTGAAACATCTTTTTTGAAAACCGAGTTGTTAAGTGTAGGGTTTCCCCCTTGGCTTTAATTACAGATAAACCAGATATTGTATCACTCACTATCAGAACTTTACTTCTAGTTCCTGACTTGCCCACGAAAATAAAGTAAAACTTATTTAAGCAACAAATTTCTTTTCAAGGGAGTGAATGGAAATTCAAAAGTTTCTCGCAGCAGACTTTCCTAAGTTTTCAAAATGGTCTTATATTTTTTTCTGAAACATCAAAGTTGTCAAAAACTGCTATCAAATTCATTGTTTGGATTTGATAAAAATGATATCAGATGATTCATCTTGACGGAGACTCGAACATAACAGCCCAAACAAATCCTAACAAAACTGTGCGGATCCATTCATTGTTTGGAGATAAAGTTTTGTACACAAACTTATCACAGTGCTAAAAAAATGTTTTTACTCCACAGCATCCATATCCTTCGGAAGAGCAAAAGCGACAGTTAGCCCAAGAAACTGGACTGACAATCTTACAGGTCAATAACTGGTAAGTATTGTTGTGTTACGTGTAATATTAACGCCACTGTTCATTCATGTAAAATATCATGAAAATAGCGTATCTTAATGCGATATCCGAATTCCATTTTTGTAGTAATAAATCAAACCAGACATTTCCCCTAAGGACCAAAGCATTAGTCTAATGTCCCAGAATAAGATAATACAGATCAAGTTTTGTTTTAGAATCTAATCTCTTTCTTTACAATCACTACTTTGGGTTTCTTTTTGTCACGTTTGTTAATTGCATTAACAGATATCAATTCGAAGACATTTTTAAAGTTTTGACTCCATCCAGACAGGAAGTCTGAACTGAATTCATTTTATTACTAAGTACGTAGAATAATCTTAGAAAATAATCTAATTTTCTGTGGTTTACTAATGACTCTTGTGTGAAAAATGCGTAGTTTTCTACACGATATTCACAATATTGCAGCCACAGACGAGATCAAAACATGAATCCAATTTGACAAGTGTAAGAGTTTCTCTTATTGTCCGTGGTGATGACAAGTGTTCATTCTGTTTGTTTCAATCGCTATATTTCAAGAGCTTTCTTAAAACTGTCTTCTGCGTCCTGGCTGTAGAGATTTTTTAAGTGGAACAACCGAATTCAAAACACACTCGACTCAGAGAAACAAAAATAAAACAATAATCAAAATATTGTATTTGTAATAAAATACGTTGTTAATTTCTTGTTTTATGAACAAAGCAAAAACGAAAACTTATGAAAAGCTTTCAATCCAATAACAAATCAGTCCGTTAGTTAAATTTCAAGTTCCACAAAAACGTTATCAAAATTCTCGACAGAAAACTGACAAAAATTCGCCATCTTTTAATGTCTTGTTAAGAACAAACATATGAATAAAATAAACTTAAGCCAGAGTAGAAATCACAGATGGGATAATAGTTTTCCTAAAATGTTTTTGTTTTGCACTGCCTTGTGAAGCGTCGCAATTTTGCGGTCGAAACGTCGCAACTTGCATCAAAAGTGACGAAACGTACTCAAATAATAATTTTCTGAAACATAAGTTTTCAACCGACTCAAATCGTCTTTTAGTTTGTTTCTATATCTAAGGCCGCAATTGTTTGTGTCTTCTAATTATTTTACTTTTCCAAACATTTAGAAATTTACTATTTGAGAATATTACCAGGCGAATTACGACTAAAGCGGATAATAACACTTCTGCCTTTCCTAAATAAATCAGTTCTTTGATAAACGATAAATTTATACATTTAACTGTAAAAACTAACAGTGAAATTGACTGTCGTCTCGATGGTAATGAAATCATTCCCAATGTGAAATAAAAACCGCGACGAAACTTTTGTTGGCCACGGAATATTTTGCATAAAACAGTTTTGAACTTACAACTTTTCTATGGATTCATGGTCTTGTTTTAAGATTTATCAGAACGCGAAAATAATGCCAAAAAAGGACAGAAACAAATATTTGAAAGTGACTTGAGTCGCGTTAAAACCACAGTTTTAAAAAATAAATGAATGCAAAATTAATGTGTGTGTGTCATTGTTTTTACTTCGAAATCGATAAGGCCGTTTATTATAAGATGTTTTGTTAAAAAAAAATCCAAAGTTCACGAGCAAAAGAAAGAATAATTTAAGCAGATAAAAAAATGAGAAATTTAGTACAGCTCTTTTGGAAATGTTTGTTCAAAGTATATCAGTTAGTTGAGGTTGTAGGACAATTAAAACTCTTTTTCTGTAACGTGTCCTGAGTTACTCAGGGAAATCAGGATGGCCCTGTGATAGGTGACACTCGTACCTCCAATCACTGCGGTCCCGGGATCCAATCTTTGGCTCCGTATGGGCGCTGAGAATTGTAAATCTTAATCTTACCTCGAGGTCTTTTCTCCGGGTACTCCGGTTTACCTCCCTCAGCGAGAGTTGCCACCAAGCTAGTTCTATCTGTCTGTGGAGTTGTGTTCCGAGGTCGTGTATGGACCGTATAGCAGCTGCCTTTGTGTATGTGTAGACCTGTATCCTGTGTTTGTGTGTCATGAGTGCGTCCCTTTATCCTTTCGGTCCGACCTCGTTGAGCTGCGTTCTTTGTTATTCATTTCTTGACTACAGAAAGATAGATTATTTCACGTCAACTGTTAGAAGAAATGTTTGTGTTGACACAAGCTTCTTTTTCTCTAGAGTTGTTACGTCAATGTTTCGAATGTGTGTGTCTTTTCTGTGTAGGTCCAAGGCTACCATAAATCCATGTTTCGGAAAATCTTGAAATGATTGATCAAGACCATGAAGAGAAACTAAAGACTTAAAATCCACATGAACAAATTTCCAGATCCTGAAAAA
>JAOCNB020178162.1:0-17430 GCA_026546465.2 Palythoa caribaeorum | reverse complement strand
AAAGGATTAATTGCACTTGTGTTTTGAAAATTTTCCAAAACACTCGTTCAATTAATCCTTAATAGTACTCGGCCTCATGTGATAACCTATACAAATTATCACCTTTCCTACCCTGCTAAAATAAAATAAGATGGAAAAATTTAAGGGAAGTAATTTTGTCCTTTCAGTAAGAGGTAGTTAACTATGAAATATTTAGAAATTTGGTTCTTATGTGAACTAGTTAATTCTCGCTAGTTTCAGTCACATAAACTTAACCTAACTCTTTAAAATAAAGGTTGCAAGGGTGTCAATAAAAGCACAAAAATAAATGAAGAACGTACTGTATCATCGTGGGAAACACACACGAAAACGTGGGTAAAAATGAGGTGTGTTCAAATTTCCTTGGATAAAAATTATTTTAACAAAATTAACTTCAAGGGTTCGTCATGGTGAGCTTTTAACAAAGCTTTGCAAAACGCTCTAAATAATTATCCACGTGACAACAGACTAAGAAATGAGACATAAGATTACCTCAAGGAAAGTGTCGTGTTTCTCTTGCTGAGTATAACTTTCTTCAACAAAGAGTCTCTTGATAGCAGCGTGTTTAAGCATCACATTTACTGCCTCACGTTTGTATCCGAGCTGCAACAGACTGTCAGAGGCATAGCTCAGGTGCTACAAAACAAAACAAAACAGATTGCTCTTATAATATTAATGTTCAACGTCTACGCAAAGAAAGCGGTTGTCTTGTGTGTAATAAACTCCCAATCCCAAACTACACATCCATCAATGTTTCATTGCCTGACAGATCATCCAACAAAATTACTGCGATTACTACCAAACAGGCACAAAAATAACAGTATAAATTCTGTAGTTCCTCTTTTTTTCTTTCCCACCCTCCCTTTCGTGATTATTCGCCCCAGTGTCTTTTCGGCTTTTCTCGACAGAGTCAAGTTTAAAAAGAAAAACTTGTTATAATCTAGAACATAGACCTTATACAAAAATGGTAGCGGTTTTAATATTCTTTTGTGTACATTCAAATTTGCCCATCTAGCCTCGTTCTTTTGTTAAACTTTCAAAAGAATGTTACTCCAAACGAGACTAGTAGGGCTAATTTGAATGTACACCAAAGAATGTTAAAATCGCCGCCATTTTGGCCTAGGGTCTGTCGTAGAGTGGAAAAAATTGAAATGCTTCTTTATTTTATTTTGGGTCCAGGATTGCTGTTGTGGTCTTTTGTTCTAGGTATGATGCTTCGTTAGTCTATTGACTCTTTGTTAATTTACGGGCCAAAGCCATTTCTGCTGCATCTACCTCATATAATAGGGAAAGAGAGAACAACAACCCATAATAAAGAAAGGCATCAATTGTCATAGCAATTCAAGACTAAAACCAATAAAATTATCCATCTTGAACCTGCAATCCATCTTCTGGCATCCAGTTGATGATGTCCATCATGTAAACTTCTAATTCCAGAAATAAATTAAGGGAATCTAGAATCCAGTGAAGAAAATCCGGAACGCAGACAGGAAAATCTAGAATCTAGAGTGTGGAATCCTGAATCCAAGATCAGACTACCTCAGTTGGGGCAAAATTGTAATCGAAGGCATGTGGATGCAGAAGAGGGAATCCACTTCATAAGTTGGATATGGCAAGCAACGTTAAAAAAAGCAAAGAATTATCTACTCTAAAGCATAAAAAATTACCCAAATACAGGAAATGTGTTTCAAATAGAAAACGAAAGAAACTATTACTAAACATTACCTGACAAGCATTCTCCAAATCTTTGAAGGCATCTCTCCGTTTTCGTGATACAGGATCCTGAAGAAGATCTTCCGATAGCATAGTTCCTAACCTGGGTTTGGAATAAAACATCTGTTATTTCACCTGTTAGGTTAACATTAAGAGCCACTTTCGATATACAAGACATCCTCACCTAATGGAACCGTAACCTCACATTAAGAAACTTAAATCTGTAGATACATCTGCTTCCGGCCATTTACCTAAGGTAATTATATTTACAAATAGTAAGTGACATACTTCGCCCGAAGAATGGCTTCTATATAATTTGCCATGTTGGCCTTGTTTGGATTATCCTCAGCGAGTTCTTGAAACGCTGTCTTGGCATGCATTAGCAACCCTCGGGCCTAGATTGGATAAATAAATAAACAAAAGATTTAATCGACCCACTTTCACACACCTGTGTGTTACAGTGTTATAATAGTGATGGCAGGGTGGCTGAGTGTAAATTAAGCCACAATTATAAGGTAAGGTAGGATAAAACAAGTTAAGATACAATAAGGTATAAAGTACATAAAATAAGGTAAGGAAAATTAGGCCACAATAAGGCAAGGTAGGATAAAAGTTAAGATAAAATAAGATACAATAAAGTAGAATAAATTATGGTAAGAAAAATTAAGCCACAATAAGATAAGATAGGATAAAACAAGATACAATAAGGTACAACAAGGTATGGTATAATAAAATAAAGTAAGGAAAATTAAGCTATAATAAGGTAAGATAGGATAAAACAAGATACAATAAGGTACAAGGTATGGTATAACAAAATAAAGTAAGGAAAATTAAGCTATAATAAGGTGAGATAAAATAAAACAAGATACAATAAGGTACAACAACGTATGGTGTAATA
Organism: Palythoa caribaeorum; assembly: GCA_026546465.2. Classification (NCBI taxonomy): domain Eukaryota; kingdom Metazoa; phylum Cnidaria; class Anthozoa; order Zoantharia; family Sphenopidae; genus Palythoa; species Palythoa caribaeorum. Next base: position 14,801 of record JAOCNB020178162.1, on the reverse strand, counting down.
AAATAAAGTAAGGAAAATTAAGCTACAATAAGGTAAGGTAGGATAAAACAAGTTAACATAAAATAAGGTACAATAAGGTAAGGTAAAATGAAATAAGGTAAGGAAACTTAAGCCATAATAAGGTAAGGTACGATTAAACAAAGTACAAAGCAACTCAAGTCTGTAGAAACATCTGCTTCCAGCCATTTACCTAGAGTAATTACATTTACAAAGAGTAAGTGACATACTTTGCAAAATACAGGTAAAGTTGGGCAAAACACAATACTGCTAAATTAAAGTTAGGAACAATTAACAAATTTAGTGTAAATGTTACGACAGTAATGTAAGGCAATAATTTAATGTAGATTATAACACCATTAAGTAAAGCTGAATAATTTAAAATAAAACTAAGGTAAGGTATTAAGGAAAGTTAGGCTTTATATTCAACATCTAACTTTCTAATAAAATAGCAACGTTTATATTCGACAACGAAGAAGGGTTCACAATGAGCAAGATTAAAGGTTCGATTTCTAGTATGACTCAGTAAGAAGGCTTGAAAGAAAAACTTCATTAGTAACAAGGTTAAACCACTGAACGGTTAGGTAAGGGAGAAACAGCTTGCAGCCAAACGACACCTTTTCTTTCGCTTGGTGGTTAGATTCACACAGTGATATCGAATGTTTGCTCTTCTTGCCAAGAGTGGCTTCAACCAACAGGAGTGTCGTCATTAACCAAAATTTCTGATCCCCATGAAGTTTCTGTGAAATGAAGACAAAATAAATGGGTGGTGGCATCTACTGAGGAGATAAAATGAGCAACAATTGCAAGCGCGCTTATTTGTGTTACATGATCACAACTTATTTACAATGCTGCACAAAAAGATAATTAAAGTAGTAATTTTGCTTTTTAACCCGGTGTTACACGTTGAGACTTTTAGCTCAAACTTGTGTGCAACAACGATGCGAAAAAAGTTTCACCAGGTGTTGCACCGTGTAACATGGTCGGTTTCATGAAACTTTTTTGAATTTTTCTTGCGAGACAGGTTTCACGAAAAGTAGAACTGTTTTCTACTTTGCAACAGTTACAGCGGTCGCTGTGGCGAAAAAGACAAAAGTTTCACCATGTAACATCACTTGGTGAAACTTGTCTCGCTCGTTGTTGCACACGAGTTTCAGCTAAAAGTTTCAACGTGTAACACTGGTTTGAATTAATGTCGAATGCTGTTTTTGTAATGCGTTTTTAAATATTGGAAATTTTCCAAAAAAGTAAGAACTCATTGGTCGAGTTTGCAATTCCTTGAGGCCAACTACCTAAAGAATTTAAAACCGACAATAAATGGAAGGCCTGAAAGCCTCGAGGGACCTAGTGCTATTCAAATAATCTTACAATATCTCTATTTATTTACTATAAAAGAATGAAAATTTCTAGAGACCAGTAACTTTTTGCCACCCAGTTATTTTGCGTTTTGTTAGACATCGATATCTCCTTTGAAACGGCATGTATAGAACCAAATTTTGGTCGCTAACCCCACTTTCTTTCCTTTTTTCAGGTTTTAAACTCACTTTCTTTTTATTTTGGTTCTTTCTCCAAATAAAGTTGTATGCTAATGAAGTAGAATGTAAACAAGACGTCAGCAAAGATTCGCCTTTAGATAATGCCACTTATTAAAAAAAAGAACAGTGTCTTATAGGGTTTTCTGCCACTGAGAAATGTCGTATCTTAACGCAGTCCACGTAAAAATACGTTAATTTTACGTGTGTAAATATCACTTTTCAGCCAATCAGTGACCTTGGTTTTCCGAAAATTTTCAAAACACGCGCAATTACTTAGAAAACGATTTTAAAGTACTTCCGAAAATTTCCGAACACTTCCGAAGATTTCGAAAAAATTTTCCGAAGATTTTCAAAAACCATAAAATATGCATTAGAAATGTTTTTACACATTTCTGGAGCTTTTCGTAGATTTCCGTAAACTGTCAGATAGTTTCGATGATTTCCGTAAACGTAGGTATGGGATAAATTATGCAATGTTTTCTCGTGGTAAATGTTTATATAATAAATAGAATAATACATAGTCGCTTGGAGATATGGAATTTATTTTCTTGTGTTCAAATTGAGCACTCGAAAATAGATTTCATATCTCCGCGCGCCTATTACTAGTATTATTCTCTAATTAATGTTAGGTACAACTGTCATATCCTGTCCAGTAACTGTTGAATACTCTAATAAGAAATCATAATGCAATTGTTGTATGGTTTTCTCATCAACAGGTTGCTAATCACGTGCTTGGATCTGTCCTTTGCTGTCCTGGATGTTTCAGTGTGTATCGAGTCAGTGCTATTCGTGATATACTTCCCATATACTCAACAGGAGTCGACAACTCCTTCGACTTTTTAACCAAAGATATGGGTAGGTTAATTTGCCTTTAGCGAGTTATCGACAATACTATGAAACTATGATCAAATAGACGTTTAAGAAGAAATACACTTACATTTTATAACAACGCCTTGCATTATCATACCAGGTGATGCCGCGTATATTCTGCCGTTAATCTACAGGACAGATAGCCTAGCTATACGAAGTGCTCAACACATCTAAAAAATTTTATAGATGCCCTGATTTAAAAATTACTTTGGTTTATTTGTGGCTGGAGAATATATATTCTTAACAGACAACACAAATTTAGTATTTAAAAGGTTGCTCTCTTTTATACTATGCCGGAATCGATTTGTAAAAGACATTACCATTCTGTTGAAAAAAGTTCAGTGTGTAATGGTTATGAAGCAGCCAAAGCCAAGAAAGACTTTAACACTTCAAAACAAAGTAATCTGAAAGTCGATGAAGTTCATTATGAGCAAATATTCAGTTGTATTTGAAAAAACAAATTGCAGAAAAAAGCTCAAGTTAAATGGATAATTAAGATAAACTTTTAAAATATTGCAAACAAGTTTTAAAAACTTACCTTAATTATCCATTTTATTATAATTTGGTGCAGATGAATCAAGCACAAGTTAGCTTTATATTTCATTATAGTGCTGTAGCTCATCAAATCAAGGAGCTTATTAAAGGTAATAGAGTCAAAAGCCCATGTGGTAGTCCTCGTAGAATACCTTTCATTTTTTTATTCAAAGGAGAAGACCGCTGGTTGTGTACATTGATGGTGCAGAGTGGCTGGAAGCTGGAATACTGCGCAGCTGCAGAGGACCACACTTTTTGTCCAGATGACTTTAATGAGTTTTTCAACCAACGAAGGCGCTGGATCCCTTCGACGATGGCTAACCTTATAGTCTTGATCAGCCAGTGGAAGATCGTCATTGAAAACAACGACCTCATTTCATTCCTGTTTATTCTTTATCAAGGCTTGATTGTATTTTCAACGATTATATGGTAAATCAAACTAATAATGTTTGATACGTTGCGAATCTTTTCATGTATAGACCGAAATAAAACTTGACTGGTCATATTCAACGTTACTAAAACCGCTTTAAACTGCCAAGAAAGATTATGTTGTATATCTTATCCCAGCTTTAAAAAATTTTGTCGGTGAACTTTTAGTCCAAACACGTTGAAGTATTATTATTATTCACAATTGTCGACAGTAAGCACTGAACGGCGTTTGAAATATTCAGTAATGATCTACTGAAGACCAAAGATTAGATCGTGTTTTCACTTCAACGATTATATGGTAAATCAAACTAATAATGTTTGATACGTTGCGAATCTTTTCATGTATAGACCTAGATAAAACTTGCCTGGTCATATTTAACGTTACTAAAACCGAAAGATTAACAAATTTAAAAATGAGTGCCAGCTGATGTTATTGCAATTTCTCCTCTTTAAACTGCCAAGAAAGATTATGTTGTATATATTGTCCCAGCTTGAAAAACTTTGTTGGTGAATTTTTAGCTCAAACACGTTATAGTGTTTTTATTATTATTATTATTATTATTATTATTATTATTATTATTATTATTATTATTATTATTATTATTATTATTATTATTCACAATTACCGACAGAAAGCACTGAGCGGCGTTTGAAATATTCAGTAATGATCTACTGAAGACCAAAGATTAGATGGTGTTTTCACTTCACTATTTCTTTTTCGTATTTTCATCTATAGTTTGAAACAAATCTAGTTTCTGTTTCTCGTGTGTACACATCTTATCCTCATTGCATTGAACTTTGTGACAGGACATTATAAGAACGAATCAGAAAAATTTTCAGAGGGACAACTTAACCTTCAACTAAATATCTTCCGTTACTGGCACCTCGGATTATAGTTAAATATACTACCTTGCTTGCGAATTGGCCTTTCTTGCAACCAGAGACTGGATTGCAAAGAGCACAGCTTTACGATGTAGGACCGATTGAGCCGTGCTGCTATCTGGGAACTTGGCCCCAGAATGAAAGTCCTTGAATCTCAAAATAAAAATTCAAGGTCTTGAAAGTCCTTGAAAGCTGCAGTCAGCGCTGGAAAGTCCTCGAAATTTGTAGCTAATTTCGTCCAACTTAGATTCCAGAGTGCCTTATATCAAATATATGCCTATTTGCAGAAACGTAGCAACACGTAATAGTAAAAGAACAAATAAAAACGATTAATCCTTTGATTTTATAGTGCACGGAAACCTTGAAAAATGGAAAATATGTCCCTGAAAGTCCTTGAATTTTTAGTCTAAAAAAGCGTGCGAACCCTGATACATAATCTCGGAACACAGCACCTCAGCCAGCTGTAATCAGCTGTGACTCAAATTTGTTGAGGGAGGAAACCAGAGTACCCGGAGTAAAACCCTCGGAGTCAGATTAAACTCGACAAATCCCAGCTCACTTGCGGATCCTGGGAGTCGATCCCGGGTCTTAGAGATGGGAGGCGCAGGGTGATGACCGCTGTGCTAATCCGACTCCCCTATAAGATCTCTTATTTCCGTTTTTCTTACAGTCCAGCGACGGTGATCCTCATTATGGTTGGTGGATTGGCTTATGCAAATTTGGGGTTGGACCAAACAGCAATCCTGGTTGTATTATGCACAATCACGGTCTTGTTTGCCATAATATGCCTTTATACTTCACAAGATTTCCAGCTGAAGGTTAGCAAATCTATCCGGCAGTAGCTAAAAACGGTCGAAATCAAAGACTAAATGTGTACTTACGTTTTCCGGCACTGAATCAGTTTGAGATGAGGTATAAAGTTCTTGGCAATGAAGAAATTGCTGTGCTTAGTGGGTGAAGGGGGGACGGTTGGTCCAAGAACGAAAAAATAAGGGATGTTATATATTAAGAGATTATTAACCGAGCGCGAGGTTTGTATCAATCAGACGGAGGTCTTGACGGTACGCGGTACGGACCAGGCGCAGCGAGTCGGATGTTTTTACATGCAGACTGAGCAATTCGTTTATTGTAGAATTTTTTTCTTCCGGTAATTTATCCCATGTCTACATCTACGGAAATCATCGGGACCATTCGACAGTTTTCGGAAAGTTTCTGAAATGTTTAAAAACTGTTTTATGCATTTTTTGGGTTTTTGAAGATTTTCTAAAAATCTTCGGCAATCTTCGGAAAATTTCGGAAATACTTTAAAATTGTGTGTTAAGTAATTTTGCGAATTTTGAAAATTTTCTGAAAATCAACATCCAGGAAACCGGTCCGAATACGCACGTATACGGCCCATTGGCCCAATGCTCATTTTGACAGACCGCGCGTGAACCAATCGGAATGCAGGAAATTTTAAGGTCATATAATAAGGTGCTCTCTGATTGGTCAGTTTGAGGTCCGTAAGTTACGGACCTTGCACTCGGTTAATAAGAGGTATTATTATATTTCAACTTCGAGATGTATTGCCTACCATAGTGAATTTATGTTATCATGGCATACCTTAGTGGAAACTTGGTTTAGCATCCTTCTCCCACCCCCGTGCTCAAACGGTTGCGCTGCTTGGGTGCATCCTTTAAATTTTAACTTAAATATCTGAAATTTGTGTTATACATCTTAACAGAAAGAGAACTTATTATTTGCTTTTCAGCTCCTTTTTATTAGGTTGTGTTGAGAAATGGTTTTCCTTGATAGTATTGCGGTGGTACTGTGAAATATTTAATCTCCTACAAGATTCTTTTTCTCAGAAGAAAAAATTCTGAGGCCCTAACGGAAATCGAAGCCATGACGGTCTGATTACCAGTCTGATGCTCTACCCGTTGAGCTACAGGAAGGCTTACGTGGGGAACCTGGTTCTGGTAGATAGTGCACTGGCTATAGGTCCTGCTGTCTGCTAAGCTCAATATATCCACTCATTTTCGTTAAGTCAATAAATGATGTGAGCATCAAACTGGTGATCAGAAGGTCATAGATTCGATTCCCGTAAGGAACTCAGAATTTTTTTCTTCTGAGAAAATGAAGCTTGTAGAAGATTAAGTATTTCACAATATATTTTTCCAACCTACATATCATTTAGTACTGAGCTAGCTTCAGGAAGTAGCAAGTATCTGCAATCAAACATTAAAAGCGACGAAAGAGGATCTGCTGTATCCGAAGGGTTTTATGGGTTTTTTGCCAATTCAGTTTTTAAATTCTATTTCTTTATTTTTTTTGTAAATACCCGTAAAGGAGAACACTGACAGAGAAAGGGCAAAAAGTGCGCCGTCGGCTTCCATTAATACCAGCTGTATGCGTCGACAGATTTATCGATGTTAAATCAAAGTTGTCTTTAACTTTGCCGTTTTTAAATACAAGAAAAAAACAACGAGAAAAGGTTTTGTCGACATAGTTGCCTTTAAATATTTCGATAGCGATCATGATTAGTTATGAAACTAATTTACAGGTTGCTACAGAATAAATGCATAGCACTTTGTTAAGAGGACAAAAGTGACTGATACCCTAGCTACGATATAGTGCCTGTGATATTCCATTGTTCTCACTTATAGCTGGTTTCCATGTAACCATAAGCGCCGGCTACGGTCGACAGTGCTGAGCTAATGACTGAGATGTTTCGCCGATGGATCCCAGACTGGGCACACTGTAGGGACATTTAAGGCATACGAGAACAAGCCTTAACTGTCCCAGCACAGTCTTGGATTCACCGTCAGCGCACCAGCCAAATGTCCCAGTCATTACCCCAGCACTGTCGACGGCTTGCTCTCCAGCGCTTGAGGTTATATATGGAAACCAACCATTAGTGCAGAAGACAAAGGTACTATGCGTTTATTCTGTAGCAACATGTAAACTATCTTTACTGCTGGCGGGACAGTGATCGAAATATTAAAAGTCAAATATGTTGACAAAATCTTTTCAAGTGTTTTCTTTTAGTTATAAACGTTATGCTCAAATTAATATTTTTATCTTTGCCGTTTTTTTGAGAAAAGCTAATTATATAACACAATCTATTTGTTTTATGAAAGGTTGCCTACATCTTGACAATTGTATTTGCCCTTTTGATGGCATGTGTGGCTGTTGGGACAGCAGCCAGCATTGGACTTGACCTGGCAAAGAGAAGCAGTAGAAGCACAAACAATACAAGTCACTCAAAGCCTACAAATGTGTCGCTGTTTTTCGATAGATTTCACATCAAACCTCTATATATCAATGGAACTGATAAATTCTACATGAATCCACTTCCAGGTATGTGATAAATCGTGGTAAAAATAAAGACCTGCCTTTATCAGAAACGAGTAAAAATCTGTTCTTTAGTTTATCTCGTCGGAACTGGGTAAAGCTTACCTTTAAAGAGCGTCTACCCAAACGCTCTACCCAGTCCCCACGCGGTAAACTAGTACCCAGGTACATCCACATGTTTATTTAACAATCAGAGACTCAAGGCCGAACTGGGTCCTTAAAATCGCTTAGTATCTAATTAAAAAGATCTTGAATTAGCCAGAATGTATAAGAGAGGTTTTAAAAAGAATTAAATTTCAGCAAATGTAGATTTTTAGACTTCCATCAATTCATTCGAAGTTAATTTTTATTTACATGAGGGATGTCGTGTATGAATGCCAGACCGAAGATAAACATTTTTGGAAATCAAAATATGATTTTACAAGAAATGAAATTACATGTTTTTTTTAATCTTCTCGAAACAGCAAATGGTTAAACATGATGCAATTGAGTTTCGTGCAGTAATTACTGCTTGTCGCCTTCACTGCATCTCGGCCTTATTCAGCCCTTGTACTTCGATTTGAAAACAAAATACAGTAACTTACCATCACAGGTTTTGTATAGTTGTCCTTAAAGATCTCAAAATACATTTATTGCTAATTGCATTTTCTTATTTTTAGACTTACCGCCATTGCCCAATTCTCCTGTTACAATGCCATCATACTTACAAGAACCAAAACAAACTACTCCGACGCCCTTCGGCAAATATGACAGCAAACTCCCGGCAGCTGTCAGCACACTGTATCTTGCAGGACTTGTCGCAATATTCCTACTTGCTGCACTTCTTCATCCTTTTGAAGCCTACTGCCTGCTGCATGGCTTCTGGTATCTGCTGTCTCTTCCATCCGGGTACCTACTTCTTATTATCTACTCGGTGTGTAACATGACAGATAGGTCCTGGGGTAAGTCAGTTTCTCTTACAATGCACCTAAATGTTTAATCTTTAAAGCAACAAATACAAAAGTTTAAGTCTACTATCGAAGCGTAAATAAAAGGTGACGGAGTGGAGCAGTGATAATATCACTTGCCTTTCACCTATGTGTCCCGGGTTATGTCAATGTCTCTCTGTGTGCGCTCCTAGTCCCACTCTCTCGTCCAATACGTGCCATAAGCTATCTGGTGCAAGGATTGCCACGAGATAAGCAACGCGCAAGGGATGCAGGTTATTATTGGAGTTTACTTCCCCTAGGCTGGTGGCCTGCCAAGGGTAAAAAGCCGAACCTGCCCTGTAGGTTTCATGTTGGCCATTGACTCGCATGAAGCTCATCCGCCGTTTCACAGGTCTTGTTTTTTGTCCTGCTGGGTGACAGGCCACCCTCCTCACCAGCATAAACTGGTGGGGGAGCAAGTTGAGATGCGGACCACTCGTCCATGCGGTAGATTTTAAAGGGTTGCAATGTTACCAGTAGCAGAGACAATGCAGTGCTGACCTGACCTAACTGAAAAAGAATGCAGGACTAAACGGAAGGCCGAATCCGCCTGATTGGCAATGACCGGCCTGCACGTTTGTGCAAAAGGCTACCGAATCTGCCGCTCAAGGATTGGGCTCATCTCACACGAAAGAAATCAGCGAGCGCGTAGGATACTCCTGTGTTATCGTCGATGCGAGATTGTGATATGTGTCCCGGGTTCGATTCTCGGCCAGCGAAGTGTGTGAACTGGGGTTGCGGTCCTTCTTCAACGTCTAGGATTTTCTCTGGGTACTCCAGCTTCCTCCTACAACAAAGACCGCTGGTTACAACAACAACAACTATTACAAGGGATTACAGAATCGGATATTGAAGTAAAAGATGTATAAATAATGATTTAGGGACACAGCTACTTAAAAATAGCTAGGCTAATCGAGTTAAGTAGCTGAGGTCAAACGCTTCATGTCATTGACAATTAGATTTAAAGTTACTAAGGACAGGAAAAAACCAAAACAAATAAACTATAAAAACAGACACATACATAAAGATACAATCATATATACTTATATATACAGTTGCGTACTTATATACACACATGTATATATATATATGCATATATATACACATAAATATGCATAATAGATATACAGAATACCTACATATTGACAGTAGAGGACATTGGAAGAGCAAAGTGCATCAGGTACCTTTATAAGTATTACAAATATGTTTTGTCAGAAGTTTTTTAAATTGATTCCGGCTTTTGGATTTAAAATCTTCCTGGACTGAATTCCATACTTTTGCTCCTACGAAGTGAATATTAGATTTCCCAACATCTGATTAGTTTTAGCCGGGTTAGCTAGGGTATTTGAGACTGAGTAGTGAATAAAGAAAGAACAAAGAAGCCGCTTCTTTAACATCCAAATGCGTACTTTGATACGTAACCAGTTAATGTCAAATTGCAAATAAGAAGAGTTTTTGCCTTCGTTAACCAAATTTGTAGTTACACAACTTGTTTAGAGTGACAGTGACCTTTAGGAAGTATTACCTGTTGCCTAGAGGCTACCTTATAAATCAACTTCAAACTTCAACTTGCAACTTTCAACTTTTATTTCCTTAATAATAACAAATACATTTCAAAAACCTCACCCGCAGATAGCAAAGCGAATCGAGGCGGGTAGGAAACATGTATAGATATAAAGTAACTAGTTGAGAAAATTTGAAAAAGAAATAAGAAACGAGATAGACAAGAAAGTGGCTAAAATATCTTGACGAACATTTATACATAAGAAATAAATAAATAATAAATAAATAAGTTGCTAAATATGATAACAGAGGTAGGTGAAACAAAATGAAAGTAGAAATTAATCATGTTGTTAATCGGTGTTGGTGTATCAAGATTATCCTACTTTGCAAGAATAGACAATAACAGAAGGTGAAAATTCTCGAGCGTTCTCTAACATTTACAAATTTTAAAAAAGCTTTATATAAAACGCTTGTTTCAAGACATAACAGCACCCAACACTCAACTAAGAAAACCTACAAATGTAATAAAATGGGTTGCTGCGTCGGTGTTTCTATAAAAACAGTTTGATAAATTTTAAGTTGGACACCTTGAAAAGTTGGTAGAAATTGATGTTTTAAACTGTAGTCCTTTTTCGGAGTGAACTGTGCAGGAGGTAAGTAGAGATGGTTAGACTAAGAAAACCTATAGTATGAAACTTTCAATGCCCTTGCTAAGTTTTCTTGAAACAAAAATATTGTTTGCCACTAATACAACAAAAAATACCCCAGGAACTCGAGAAGAGAAAACAAAAAAAGTAGACGATGAGGAATGGTACGAAACTTTGTGGAAGAAACTCAAGTATATCTTCACTTGTTGTCGTGAGCAACCTCCACCTCAGCCTCCCGGCAGTGGACAGCAGCCCGTGCAAGCCACAGGTTCAGCCGATGTAAGTATCATGCTCTTTGTAGTTGTAATGCTTTCCGTTTTCAGGCAAAATCTTTTAAAAAAATTACTGCTGGAGTGATACCTTAGATTCCTACGTCCTGGGATGTTTAGTAATTCTCCTATTCTCCCATTTATAACTTTTTCAAGTTCCAGGTCCTTATTGACCCTGTACCTTACCCGGCATTATCAAGTGATTACAATTTGGCAAGATCAGTTCTAATGGCGGAATGTTGCAAAATTCAACAACGAATGTTCATTGAAATCCTAGGATCCGCACGTGGGCTCAGATTTGTGGACTTTCAATCTGACTCCGAGAGTTTTTCTCGGGGTACTCCATTTTTCCTCCCTCGCTAAAATCGGCTTTCATGCCAAGATCTGAGCTTTCGTAAACAACCTCAGTCTTGGAAGAATGGACAACCACTTCCTTAATTAGTAATTGATGTTAAATAAAGTATTTATTTATTTATTATAACACTGGGGGTAAGATTTGTTAATGAGTTTTTTGGAACTGTTTTTCATTTAGGAGTTATCCGATGTGAGTACTTCTCCTATCACGTCTGAAGATGATGAGGTGCTAGCACGACCGAGTCAGGAAGTTGAGAATGCAACAACTCCTTCAGAGGGAGCCGCCCAAAAAGAACTTCCTAAGTCTGTTCTGAAACCGAGCAAACTTAGAAAAGCACCAAGCTTTGGTACGTTTCAGTTTGTCTTCCACAAGTCTAGTTGTTCAAAAGCCGGTTGGCACTAACAGAGGGTAACCCAAATTCTTCTTATCAACCTTGTACGGACGATTTTAGCAATACAATACAATACAATACAATACAATACAGTACTTTATTAACGTAATAGTTTTGGACTTAGATAATCAATTACTTGGAAAATCTGAAATCTCTTATATAAGAACTGCAAATCATTTCTTAAAGAAGAAATTTCTGTTTGAATTTTAGTTTAACCCAGGAATAAAGTTAACCAGCCTTTCTTTAAACAACTTAGCAATGCAGGACAGAGGTTTTAAGCCCGCTAGGCGATTTTAGTCTCAAAAAATAATGGCCTCGTGTGCGGCAGTTACTGACAAGGTTTTTTGTTGCCGCCAAAGATTGTGCATGTTTGATCCGATAGGTATCCTGCGAGTCCATAAAAGTCTTAAAAGTCTTACTTTTGAGTTTGTATTTTTAAGGACTTGAAAAGGCCTTAAAGTTTTCAACGTCATGCTCGAGGTGTTGAAAAAGTCTTAAATCTTTGTTCGAAAGTATATTTGTTGTTTCTCATGGTTAAGTTTTCTTTCAGCAATCAAATAAAACCACAACTTTATGAATAAAACGATCATAATACAAATAGAAGTGTCCATGATCGTTACTGCTTTTAAAGTGATGTTACATCTATAATACTTGTCTAAAAGATATAACCGATAGAGTAACTTTTGAATAAATTTTGAAGGATAATTAGGTTTTACGTTTTCCAAATTAGGGGCTTAAAAAAATCTTGAAAAAGTGAAATTTTGTGAGTTGCTAGCTGCAGGAACCCTGTACAAAAACGTCGGCCGATAAAGTGTTGGAGCAGTATTTATCACGTTATCACATTGTAAGGTTCAAGATCGAAGCCATTCGAAAGAAAGTTGTTTCATGTTCCGCTTGCCCGACAGATAAATTGGCTCGTGTGTGGTAGACTATGCATCCCGACAAATTGTGTCAAACAAAAAATCGAGAGCTTTAACATAAAAAATAAGTTTTTATGCATTTACCTCAAACATTAAAACAGATTTTCGCTTCACCTCACAGAAGAAGAATCGAAGAAATCGATGGGATTTCGGTATCCTGGCGAGAAAAAGGTTACATTTGCACCCCATCTGCCCAAGCTTCATTCCGAGACCCCGGTAGAAGAATGGTTACAAGGTGATATGGAGGTGAGTGTAAAAAGATTGTTTGGATGTGACGATAAATTTTGAAGCTAATTTTTATTTACATAAGAGGTGTAATGTCTATCGGTAGAATTTTTATATTTCCATGATTACAATGTCTTCATTTTCGATGCATTAGTGATTGGCATTAAAGATACGTTCTACTCTTTATTTTTTGAACGAACACCTATCAACCTCGATACCGTTCAGTTACTAAAAGTTGCTCATACCATGCTTTTCTTCTTGAAGGACTTGTACCTTGATAACTTCAAAAGGAATGGATACGATAACATCAGCTTTATTGCTGGTATGACAGACAAGGTATGTGTAAACTATACACTTTTTCGCCGCTACATTTAAAAGCAAGATGGGAAAAGATTAGGAAAATATCTATTTCAGAACACGTTAGTTTGTTTTATTCGTAAATTTGATCCTATTATATTGTGCTCAATCGAAAAGTTAACTGTTAAGTTGTTAAAGTTTGAGTATTTCGATAAGTTATTTTGCAATTTGGGGATTCAAATAACAGCAGACTCCAGGCAGCCATACGGGAAACATGTCTAGAGTCGTGGTGGTTGTGATAGGACAATGGAACAGCAAAACCTCTTAGTCTGTGTAATGGGTTGTTCGTCATCTCTTTACGCAGGGCACCGTTCATTTTCGCTTCTTGATGCGTTGCCAGATAGTTTATACAAAATTAGTTATTTACGATTCAAAAAATGTTGATTAAGTTGGCGTGAGGGGAATGAAGAATGCGAGTAGTAAAAAAATGGAGGAAGCGGAACCTTCTTATTAATGACGGTAACCGTTTAGGAAGCTAATAGACATTACTTGAGGTACGATCGCTGTTTTATTCTTTTTTTCCTGCCAAGTGCTACGTTTTACGTTTAAACTACACGGAAAGAGGCTGACCAAACACATGTTTAAATCAGCTAGATTCGAGATTCGGAAGAGCTAGGGAGATAGGGCGTACATCTACTTTACAAACACTACAGTGATAATAAGGACCTATTTAAACGTAATGCTAATTAATGAGTAGAATCACCCGGTTAACGAGTATTAGATTCTGCATCAATAATGTGGTCTATTTCCATAAGTGTTGATGTCGTATAATATTTCAGGATCTAAGGGATATCGGAATTACGACTCGCGGTCATCGTAAACGAATTCTGTATGCTGTGGAGAAAATTCCCAACGTCGAGATCGAACAAAACGTTCCGGTAAGGTCTTTAGTTGTTTTACTATGATCATCAATAGTTAGTAGAGTCGACTGGTTAGGAAATTTGGTGACTTTCTTTGTTTTTTTTTTCCATCCTTTTCCCTATTGAAATATGACGTTGACCCTGCACAGACAGTAAAGGGCTCTGAGATGTAAATAGGCCAATAGACTAACGAAACATCATAACAAGACCAAAATATCTTAGCCTTAATCCTGAACACAGCAGCACCTTCTTTGTAGTTTTCTAAGTTTCCTAATCAGGGCACTCTCACATTTTGGTTAATCCATGCAGTTTTTTTCTGTATCTAGTGTTTATGTTTTTAATTAGAAAATTCTTTCACAAAGTGGAGTTCTGTGAGCAGTTACAAATAGGCAGTATATAAAGTAAAATTTGAAGGAGTTTTTAAACCTCAGGAAAAGGAAACGGCAAACGATAGCCTAATTTTTATTGTTGCGATTGTGTTTCAAAGACACGTACGACACTCTATCGAGTAATGTTTTTACATCCCGTACCTACTGATATTATTTTTAACAAATAGGTGTATCAAGTTGCCAGAAAGAGGAACGGCGGAGTGGTTGGTGCAGTGGTAAGATCTCTGCCTTCTAACCACAAGGTCTCAGGTTCAACCCCTGACTCAGCCGAGTGTTGAACATTTGTGTGACCTTCTTTTCCGCCAAAGTTGACTCAGCTTTCCATCTTCCCGAGGTC
>JAOCNB020177585.1:0-17436 GCA_026546465.2 Palythoa caribaeorum | reverse complement strand
GTGGTCCCTCGACAACATCGGCGGTCTCGGGACCACAAAACATACTGTTTCCCTTGGTCCCAGTCAATAAGTGTTAATTATAGACTGTTATTAAGATCAGCAGCACAAAATCCAACAACAATGATATTAACATCATTGTCGTCATCACAACAAGTTATATGATCACCATCGTCATCACAACCATCAGCATCAGCACCAGTTTAACCATTACCATCGTCATTGCCACCATCATCATCATTATCGTCATCACCATCACCGTCATTATCAATGCCACCACAACCATCATCATCACCATCATAATCATCATCACCATCACCACCACCACCACCACCACCGTCATCATAATCATTATCACCATCACCGTTATCATCACCGTTATCATCATCATCATCATCTCCATCATCATCATCATCATCATCATCATCACTGCCACTACCATTGTCATCGTCATCACCATTACCATCACCATTTTAACCATCACTATCATCATTTCCTTAAAAGGTCGTCCATTTTTTCGTCATTTTCAAGAGCGTACAAAACGTACGCTGGGAGAGGGGGTCCAAGGTAAATGTACGTTTTTCCGAATTTTTAAAAATAACGATAACATTCTTTTAGGAAAATCATAATTTATTACTTTCTTATACATGGGCTTTTTAGGGAGGGAAGGGGTATGGAAAAAGAGTACCCTTTGTACGCTTGTACAAATGGTGAAAAAAACGTATGGCCCCTAAGGTAATATGCTAAAAGTTCTTATATTTTCTCGAGGTTGAAAATGTTTTTCTTCCACTCAGATAAACTAAGAAAGAACAACCTTTGCGACTACATCGTGCACTAAGTTATGTTTAATTTACAACTTCAAAAAATCCGAGGAAACTTCCTACCTGCTTAATGAATCCAAACAGACCCCTGTGAGATTTTGTTTCCGTGCCACTTTTCCATAGTGAATAATGGCCCAGGCGGAAGCGTGCACTCCCAACATGGCGTGATTAGACTGCTGTTTAAAGAAAAGCAAAAAGTTGTCACTAAAGCCACAAAGCCTCCACAGTTTTCTTGTTCAATGATTTATTGGAGGGTCAAAACCGAAGAACAGAAGAAAATCCTATCTCAGAGTTGCCTATAACATTTCAAAGTTGACGGCAAATTTCTAAAAGCAGTTGGTCAGACCAGTGCTGAAGACTGACTGGCTGTGATACACAAGTTCTTAAAACATGTTCAGACAAATTAGCTTGAAGCTGAAAATTCATTAATTGGCTCAATTTAGCCGGTTGCGACCTGAAAGGAACAGCCTTGCACTGCCTGATTGAAGTCAGTAAATCTGAGATCAAATTAAAACTAAGAAAGACTTATGATTATGATAAAGGGGAGACAGGGTTCCCAGTTAAAATCATGAAAGAAATTCCACGAATTTTCCATGATCCCAAATTGTTTTCTCAGGTCTCCTTTGCTGGTACTCAGAAGGTACTTCATGTTTGATACAACAAAGAATACGTTCGGGAAAGTAACACAGATGAGTAACCGCATTGCTCCCGACAGAATTTTGCGCAGTTACAAATACGATATTTGAAAATTTCATCTTACTAAAACAGTTCGGTAAAAATATTGAGATTCCAAAACTTCTCCATGACCTTATCCAATTTTTGTCAAATTCCATGACCATTCCAGGCATAGAAAAGGCATTTTCAAATTCAAGGACTTTTCATGAACTGCAGAAACCCTGGTGGAGTGGTATGTGCGCCCATGATGGTACTTAGTCAGGGTTTCCTGTAGCTCAAGACGAAACAAATTTGAGCCTTTTTCAAGACTTTCTCATGTTAAAAATCACAAAACGTTTATAGTTTTGCACAAACGACTAAAATTTGAACCAAAGTAACAGAACTTTTTATCAGAATATAACCACAAATGCATCGACACTGATGTCAGTATAATCATGGAAATATGAAAACACTACCAATACACATTACAGACATTCCTTTCAAGAAGGTAAAGAAACAGCTTCAAATTTCATCAATGGCCAATCTCCACACAATTAAAATTTAACGACCTCTGCTAGAAAATTTGGCGAATTTAAGTTTTTTGAGGCCTTAAATTTGTAAGGAAAGTAAGACTTCTAAGGACATGCTGGAAAACTACTGATTACATTAACATCTCTACACAGGATAAACAAAATCAAATGATGAGGCAGACTAACTGGCTCGCTGTGTGAATGTCCATCGTATGTGCCCACTATGGCCTGGTAGTGATGATGGCGCCACATAAAGATATCACTCCAGTGAGAGAGATTATCTGATGGCATTGGAAGACGGTTCCTAGCCAAACAAAAGACAAAAATATATAATAATAATAATGATAAAAATAATGATATATAAATAACATAATCGTCAAAGTCGACAACTAATGTTTATTGACGTTAGGTGTTTATAGAAGTAGTATGTTGGGGATGAAATTATCCCCAAAAAGAGGGTGGATAGGGTAGAAAAAGGCCTACATGCTTTTTTTTTGGGGGGAGGGGGGTAATCCCATCCAAAATATACTACTTATAGAAGCTGAAGTTTGGAGTGTTAGCCTTTGCCGGAGCAAACAGAAAGTGATAAGATAACGAGAAGCATATTTTCATCAGAATATTCGAGAGATTGAAGTGTCGAGTAATTTGCCCATCCCACAACAAATCTTCTCAACAGAATCCTTATTCCCAAGGTAATGAATGCGACTTCCTAGCCAACAACAAAATATGTTTCTAAAAACAACACAACAATTTTGATTTTGCAAGAAATGTTTCAATCGAGTTAATAGATCATCTTCTGTTGGAATGAAAATTACAGTAGCTTACTAATGAAGAATTTTTACGTTTCATTTGAGTGCATTCGTGCTGTCATTTTTCTAGTGCCATTTAATCTATAACATTTCAGTATTTCATACTGAAAGAAGCAGTAAAAATAATTTCTAATGCAACTCTCACATTCAACTGAATCATCACACGCTGGAAATATTAATAGTAGTGCTATATACGCACTTCAGGTTAATATCATGCATCAATTTTGGCGCGAATACTTTCCGCCATTCAGTTTAGAACTACGTGCGACTGATATCATCAATGTGTAATTCTTGTTTTTGTTTTTCAAAATAATGTACACAACATGCTCTACTAACCTCCAGGTCTTCACTATGGCTTTCATATCATGTAAGCTTGCACTTCTACCAACGTTCTGTGGCTGCAGCCCGGCACGTATTTGTGCAGCTTCTTGTAATTCCATAATCTGTTGGGCGGCCTGTTACAAACAGAAGTCACACAAGCTTCAACCCCCAGTAAAGGTGTAAAAGTTGAACAAACAATCGCTCTGATGAAAACCAAGCCTTACTTGTCTTTGATGAGCTATGATTCTATCACAGAAACAGCTAACAAAATCCTTTAACCAACTGAAGTAACCCACTAGAATCGGTGTTTATCTCCAGTTTCTATAGTGTTAAGAGGATGAGAGTCATTGACTCCCCCTGGATTTGAAACTAATCTATCGTCATTAACCATCCTTGTAACGATGGAAAGTTGAGTCATATTTGGCGGAAAAAAGGATCACACAAATGTTCAATGTCCTGGATTAGCTGACAGTTTGACATAAAATGGAAGGAAAGATAATCCGAATAGGGAGACCATGATAGTGATTTCACTAGATTTGGGTTGGCAATATTTCGTTTGAAAGATGGTCTGAATTAAACCGAAATATTGCCAACCCAGATCTAGTGAAAATCAATATCATGGTCTCCCTATTCGGATTATCTTTCCTTCTATTTTAAATGTTCAATGCTAGGCAGGGCTGGAGTTTGAACAAAGGACCTTGTGGCTGGAAGGCAGCAATTTTTTCATTGCGTCAGCCACACCGCCGTTACAGAAATATAAGAACTCTAACAGGACATCCCCTATGGTGGGTAATTTCTAAACTTTCTATTCAAACCGTTAAACTTTTCTAGGCAATTATTGGAACAATTTTGCAAAAGAATATTAGGAGAACCTATTAGCAAGCAAAACTTTACACCTTTCATACCCACATACTTTAACGTAAAAATGGTTACAAGCACGCACCTGAAGTAATGGAATATGCTGATGAGAAATCACTGGGGGAAGTCTTCTCCACTGTCGAATAGCTTGAGCTGTGGAGTGTTCTACCAGTTTCTCTACCTGCAGACAATCGAGAGATATTGGAAAATAATATTTAGGTACAAATAGACAAAATACTATTATCATATTAGGAGTAAGTGTAGGTTTTCAGGAAGCACGTGTCTTCTTAACTGTGGTAAATTTATGGCTAGATACGCCTTGAGGGGGACACCTTGTCCCTCGCCTTTGACAAATTTTTCTAATCTTTCTGAAACTTGAAGTTAAAAGTTGTAAAATGATATCTTGGCTTGAGATGCTACCATTTTCTCCGAAGAAGACATTTTGTTCTGTGTAACATGAAGTTACATGTGCCTTTCATTACTGTATTGCGGCATTGTCGCCCTTAAGAATATTGCTTGACAATGTTAGAGCCACTGGTATTGTTGATTTTGGGTTACTGAACTCTTAAATTGCCTCCTAAAAAATTGTCTTTGGAGCCCATTTCTGCATTTGTCTTAGTTAAGATATATTAAGTAAATACCGTGTGCTTGGTTAGTCAAGTTAGTAAGATGCTAGTTTACTAAGGTTCAGGATCAAGTGCCGGCTGAACCTTCCCTCAGGCTCTTAAAATAACTGAGAAGGTGCTGCCTTTGTTTAATTGTCTGCAAATGGTTTGAACTTCTCATTTTCTCGGATAAGGACGTTAAACTGTATGTCCAGTCTCTCAACGTTTTACCAGAGAGTTAAAAGAACCCGCATCCTTAACAAAAAGAGTAGGGTAGTGATCCCTGTGTTGCGGTCTTTCTGTTTTACTATGGACATTTCTTAATGTTTCAATTATATTTGAGTCACATAAAGTGGGCTTTTTACAACCCTCAACTGCTGAACCCACTTGTATACACTTGTAGGACGTGTGAGAGCATCTCCCAACGGATCACTGCGCTATATTATGGAGTTACATATCTCAGCTTTGACCGGTGCTGGCCACTAATGTAATTCATGAGGGCAAGCTATGTCCCATAGACCTCAGGGCTCAAGTAGTTCTCTAAGTAGCCGCACTGTGCAAAGAAGTGCCACCTTCTGGAGCAGTTGGGTCTTAATGGTTACACCAAATATTGCAAGATTTATTGGCAGGTTGTCTGTAACCATACCCAAAGGTTCAACCACAACTGGTACACCAGTTGCCTTAATGTTTCACAATTTTGCTTGTTTCCTTCTCAGTTTTTGATACTTTTCAATTTTTTTCCCGTCACGTCAGCGGCTTCACCAGGCACAGTAACATCAATGATAAGACATTTGTTCTCAAGTATGTTTTCCAACTCTATATCCCGTCTCCTGCCTTATATCCGTTTGTCTGTCTGACACTGTTGCTTTCTATCGCTCCTTCTAGTCTATGCTCATACCACTTATCTGCAGCACCAAGCCCAATTAATCTGGCGATATTTCAGTAATTATCATTATCATTAGTTTACGTGAAATAGCTACACAAATGCGAACTACACGAACTTTACCATGTTTAAATGCTGCTCCTCAGGATGACAAATAGCTATGTACCCTCTATACAGATTCAGCTTATATGCAATCGACTCTGGAAAACTAATTTCGACCTGCAACAATAGAAGAAAATAGAGAGTGAATTCATGCAATTCTCCACATTGTAGAAGTGAAGTTCTTTTATTCTTATTGTAATGTTTAAGGGGTGGAGTGATCATACTCTATTTTATGCTATGCTTGCAATACTTTCGGAAACAAATCCTTTGTGAGAGAAGGACGAGGAGGGGGGAGGGGGGGGGGGGGGTTCAATAGCTTCTTTCAGTCTCCTCTGTTCCACCACCATATATCCTCACCTGCGCTAAGGCTTCCTTCATTGGCTGCCAATCCGGAACTCTCCATGCACTTTCCAATACTAAAAACGGATTGGCGTTTCCTTTCGTTTTACCAAATTCCATCAGCAAATCCCACTGACCCAACTCTTTAGAGCATCTGCAGAGGATAGGTTTGGCAAGTAAACATTCAGAAAGCCACAATCAGGGTTCCTACAGATATTAAGGGCAAAATTCTAGACGTTTTCCAGACATTTTAGAGACCTTTGCCCCGATTTTCCATACTCAAAATTAGGCCAGTAACCATTTCAGATAACAGTTTTACACACCAACAATGTTTCTAGCACCTGTGTTGAGTGTTCCAGTTAAGAAAATCATATAGGTAACAGTTGATATTTTAAATCGAACTTTAAATTTAGAGTGCACCATATCTCTGGAGAACTGCTTTAGTTGATATTTTTTTAGGCCGAAGTCAAGCCCAGAAAATTCAGACTTTTTCCAGACATGTTTCTGAGACGAATCCTCCACTGTTAGGGAAATTATTTTTTTATTTTATTTTATTAAACTTCACCTTCTGAATAAACTATTACAAACTGTTACGGCATAAACAAAAAATTAACAACTACTGGGTAAGGCAGGGTGTCCACAACAGCTGACGCCAATTACTGTGGGCCAATATTAACAAAGTTCTAAATACTCGAATGAAATAGTAAAATATAGTGAACTAAAAACAACACGAAATAGGCTCTGAAAGAGCTTGAAACATACAGCAAAATGTTTTATCCTCCCTGTTAAAACTGTCAATTCAAGGAAACAAAATTATCGAAATTCCTTGTTTTCCTACTCTACATGAGGTAAGACGTAAATTGGTGATTCATGGTTTAACTTTAAGATAAATTTAAAAAAATATTCTTCCCACCGAAAAGAAGCTGTTCCAGTTAATACACGACTCACTTAATCCATTCATTTTCCCAAAGCTTGTACTCTGAAAGTGACTGCGGATTTGCAGGGCTTCGGTTGTGTTCTTCTCGGGCTTTACTCATTGCCTGTTGCAAAACGACAAATTTTAAAACTTCGGTATCTCCTTCCATATAGGGGAGTTGACAGCAAGTTAGTGAACGCTCTAGGAAATAAGTCTAAAACTTGATTTTTTGGTTCTTTCATCGGTTTATCAATAGACAAACTTTTTCTGACGACCGTCACGTCAGTGCATCGTTTTTGGCGCGAATTTCCCCGCCACTAGTTGGAAAGGGGAGTGTGATCAGTTGGACGAACGTCTTAAAAATAATAGTAAAACCCAAATATTACTGATAAAACCACATGCTGAAGAGCATTGTATTCAAATTTATGTTCTCTTCATGAGTTATTTCTGGAAAAGTAAATACATTTTTCTTTGGAATAATTAACAGTAAGTTAATTGCAAGTTTCTATTTCACACAAGCCAGGAAATGACAGCAAAATTATGCTTGTATGATTTACACAAAAGCACACTTCAATAGTGCAACCCATAGACCTTATCGAAAAATGGCTGCGATTTTAATATTCTTTTGTCTACATTCAAATTAGCCTTACTAGCCTCGTTTGGAGTAACATATTCTTTTGAAAGTTTAACACAAGGACGAGGATAGTAAGGCTAATTTGAATGTAGATAAAAGAATATTAAAATAGCCGCCATTTTTCGATAAGGTCTATAGTTGACAAACATACGGCCTATCTTTTTTAATTTGTCTGTTAATTGTGCCCTTGAACAGACAAGTGACTGAAAGATAAAAAATATATATTTGCAGCCTTGTACACATTTTCCAGAACCTAATATCAACTCAACGGTTTTTATTTGTGACTAATGGAATATAATTTGAAAATGTACCATTGACTTAGTTTTACAAGTTAAAAACTGTTAGAAGGTCTATTATTGCTTTACAAACGAAACTCATCTAGGAAGGATACGAACCTGTTCATAGCTGGTTTGAGCTTGTTCAAAGAAACCCTGCGTCTGGTAAGCAATGGCTGTGGATGTTTCGGGGTATCTGTAGAAAATTTTAAATACTCCATATCAATATTATTATTATCATTATCATCATCATCATCATCGAAAAATTTTATAGAAAATAATAATAATAACTACCTAATAATAAAAAAAAGATAGTCATTTATATGCCTGCTATGGTGTAGAGTAACTTATTTTGTGAAAAGGTGTTCTTGAGCCCCTCATGTATGCATTATTGTTACTTATCAGTAATTATTATTATCATTATCGTATTCACAGGTGATATGGCCGAGGAAGGCAAGTGGTACTATTCACGACCAGCTGAGCTCATCGCTGCCAAGAAGCTAGAAGATTACACCATAACAATTTCATGGATCGGAGCAAAGTTGTCCTATATGATTCTGCGCATTGCGCTTTTACGCTTAAAAATTTATCAAGATTCATTCGAAAAAGAGCAGATGTCCAAGAGTGGGACTTATCAATAGAAAGAGACTAGCGGAAGAACAGTTTGCCGAAATTACTCCCCATCACACCATATAAATAAACGTAAAACACACCTGCATCTCTGTTGCCAAAGTCCCGCCCACATATCCTCCTCGTTAAGGAGCGAATACATCTCAGCTAATGCATCCAGGGTCTCCTAATTAGAAATTTTCATTTTCTTAAAATTTATCCTGCAGTAATCACTTTAAATTAAATGCGACTTGGATTAGTATAATTTAAGTGGCAAAAATATTTTTTGTAATATGTTTTTATTTGCCAGCGTTTACCAGTTTATAATCTGCAAGGTTCCTGATTAGTTCATAGTAGCTTTAATAACTTCAGTAAAATATAATCGTCCTAGTCAAACTCATATTCAAAGTCATCAAGATATTCATAAACCTTTTAGCAGACACTCACATGTGGGTTGATATCTGCAGAGTCTTCCTCAAACAAGGAATAGTCTACCACTTGCTGCTGTTGCTGAGGCACCTGTGGGTTGACGTACTCCTCACACAGTGATGCATAGTCCTCTAGTAACAGCGCCGATCGGTGCCAGACATTGTGGGTCTTACCCAAGTACTGCAACGTAAAACAAGTGGAGTGTGTTAGCAAAGAGAGTCTTAAGGCCAAAGGCTTCGAGGGGGGTTCTATTGCAGAGCTCAAAATAAACGTTTTCTTCAGGCAAAAATGCCAGGAGTATAACAAGAATGTTCGCTTTTGCAAGAGTTTCAAAACAATTTGAAGTTTGAATTGGAAAACAAAAAGTAGCAGTTGGGTGTCTTGTGATGGCCATGGTTTCTCTTCAAAGTTTTGTCACTCATAATTTTCAAAATATCTCAGATGCTCTATCTACTTAGCTACAGGAACTCACGCAAGGAACGGGAGACTTAATTTGATTTTAGTAGATAGCACATTGGGTAAATGTCCTGCTAATTGCAAGACATAATATATCCATACATCTCCATAAGTATATCTATTTGTAAATTTCATCCCGTATACAAGATCATCGCGGTACATAATACTACAATTATTATCATTATCATAATCAGTTAATGCTGTGTAAATTCTGCTACTTGTTTTTACGAGCAAAGAAATATTTTGAAAGTCTCACAAGCTTGCTCAGAAGAAAAACCCAGTTCCTAACGGGGAATTGAACGCTTGACCAGCTAATTAAATTGTTAGTTGTGAAGTTATGCTATTAAAATGGATACTGATTTTGCTAATGGTGTTCTTTTTTCCAAAACTTTTTTTTGGTGATCTCAATTGAGGGTTTGTTACTGGCAACTTATTACAAGAGGTTTAAAATTTAAATTGTTATGCTTGCATTGTCAACTCACCTTAAAGATGCAGGGTCGTAGCGGGATCGACGGAGAACATTTTGTTACTCCCTCTAATATTGTATGAACGGCACTAGGAAACATGTCTGTCTGAACCAGGTGGATACCACTACACATGAACGGACTGATTTCTCCTGCCAGTACCTAGAATGGGAGTTCAGGGAGTAATTAAGACAAAAAACTTTTTTTCCTTCAAGAATCGTCCTGTTATCATTTTATATTTCAGAGACAGACAAACTGAAAGTTCCCCACGTTGGTAACTTCTTTATCATGACATTAAAAACGTAAGAATGAATCATGCGGATAAAACTGAAGATGAAGATGATGGTTAGGATATATAATTGATGAGGCCAATGATGATAACAATGACTGATGACCACGACAACAACGATGATAATTACAATTATAATGATGACGACGTAATTATAAAAATTACTGGATATTTCAGGCTAATAAATTGTGGGGCATAAAGAGCCCCGGAATTAGCTTGTTTTCAGACACTTTCTAGGGAACTTTCATATTCAAGTACACTTTTGGTAAAAAAAGGAAAACAAACCCTGTGTCCTAAATCAACAACAGCCACCTTAACTATTTTATTATGCCCTCTGTTACTATATATGCATGAATAAAATGAGAAGTAAGAAGAAGAAATTTGTATTTTTGAGGTGAGGATCACCGCTACGCAAAAATAGCTATGCTGGTCGAGTTAATTAGGGCAAGAAACGTCAATCACTAATTTTATCATTGCTAATCCCCAAATCCCTAGTTCAAAATCAGTTGTGCTAACCTGTTGTTGCCGATCAGACAGTAGATTCCATAGCTGAGGGAACAACTCGACCCACACACCGTGCGCCAATTTGGAGTTACTGTGACACAATTGGGCAAGAGCACCCAAAAATGATGCGGTCTAGTAATAAAAGTTCAGAAGAAATATCAACGGAGAAAAATGATAAAACTTAATAAAACAAATGAAATCGTCTTACTGATGGCTAAAGATGCAAATATTATGTAATATAATAGAGATATGTCGAATGAATATGTCCGCAGACCAAATCTAGATGTACAGTATGACAACTTAAGGAGAAAAAAACTGATATGTTGGCTTTAGTTCTGGATTTGAATTGTCACTTAATCATCCAACCAATCACACGCCGTTATTCACCAGCAGGTAGCTAAAATTCGCGCCAAAAATGCAGCACGTATGTGACTCGTACACACAACCTTTCGCGCCTTGTTTTTATCAACAAGAAATTAGCCAGAGTGAAACCAATAGTTAATTATTCCCTGTTATATTTCATAACAAACCTTGATTGCTTTAATCATAAGATCTATATTCACGTTTCTTCATCCAAAATAGAACACAAAATGCTTTAAAACAGTTTTTTCTTTGCATAATTTTAAAATATCTGAGGCCGAATTTTATACTGAAACAAAGCAATAAACAAGTCAACTAAATTGTAAAGAATAAAATAGATTAGTTCGCACCTTAAATTGACGACACTGATCAAGGTATTTTCCATGCTGCTCTGTGAAAGCTTTTATTGTCTCCAGCTTTGATAGCTCTTCGCTCTTTCCTGACAAATTTTGCTTTTCACTCAACTCGACCAGTTGCTACAATCAAAAATAATAATAACAATAATATTAATATTAACGATAATAATAATCTTGATTAGGGTACCTTTTTTAAACAATTAATTACAAAAACTAGCTGAATAAGTAGACAACGTTTAGTTGTCATCTCGACAACATCATCAGGTCCTTGTTATATATAAAATAAAATGCATAAATATATGTTCCATGCAATGGTGCCTGACAAGGTCAAGGCGAATGAATGATCGTATGTAAATACATTTAGGCATTACTTAGAACAATGCACATACAAAAACCAGTGAACTCAGGCAATATTTGGCTAAAATTGTGTATACTGATAGAAATAATTCGAAAAATACATTGAAAAAACTCGGCAGTAATTGAAGACATTAAACAATAACCGAGTCTGATTGTTTGTTTAAGGATGGATGAAAGTCACGGATGAAAAGTATCTCAGACAATCTAGTTTGTTATTGCATTTTTCTTCAATACAGAAAAACTGTTTTTGTGATGATGATGATGATAATTATAATAGAATGAGTAAAGTCTATTCCTGTTAAGTGTCTGGGCATACGACAACAGATAAACCGTGAGTGAAAACGTTTGACTGAGTAATTCCTCCAGGGTAAAATGCAGCTTGGTCTTGTGCTCGGAATACTTGATTAGTCTTAGGACGGCAGAATTTAGCTGCACACTCAAGACAGAATCCTGCTTTTATTCCTTGTATGATTTTAGTGTTTTTCGTATCGTAAGAAGATAAATCTTTCATTTGATAGCTGACCAAAATTACTATAATAATAATAATAACAATAACAACAACAATAATAACAATAATGAAAATAACAATAACAATATTAAAATTTATAATCATAACAATAAAACTAGAAATTTCTCAAAGTGCTGCTTACATCGTAATTTTCGGTCTGAAACAGAAAAGCCACATTTTTCGCCTTTTCTTTTTCTTTCTCCTTCTGGTTATCTGCAGTGGTCTCTGCTTGACAAGAAGACTGATCGGTCTCCATAGGTTCTTGTTTCACACTGGCCTGTACAGTTTTGTGCTGTGCTCTGTTGAGAATTTCATCAGCCACAGGGCTGTCACCTGTTTTCAACACCGACGTCACTGAGGGTAACATGTAGAATGTGCTTGATGGAGTGATGGGTCGCTCACATGACGACACAGCCAGTAACAGCTGGTAAAGAGACGGAAATACAGCATTTCACTGTATGTTGTAGTAAACTACAGGAGTCACCCTGTTTACATTGCTACTAATATAGTACAGTGTAGTAGTGCTAATTATTTTTACTGAACTTTAATTAATACTACGAATGTTATCAACTGATGTACACTTTCTCTTGCAACCTCTCCAAGCCGAAAAACACAAGAAAGATCATACCGCAACTGGACTTACAAAAACAGATATTAAATGGTCGCATGGAGATACAAAATTCATTTTCAAATGTTTTCAACGTGAGAAGAGAAATTTCGTATCTCCAATCGGCCATGTAATATTCTATTTATTATATTAAAAACCAATGAATTTGACAAAGGCGCTACTTTCAAAGATGCCCGAATTTTCTTTTTAACCATAGTAACAGGAATATTTTCAAGTAGGTAACATGTTATCTTCACGTGTGAAAATATCAAAGTGAAAGCTCGCTTGTTATTTCATTACTGTTTATAAAACAAAAATGGAATAATTGCAGTTATGCTCGCGTTACTGTCAGTGATGAAGGGTTTACAAGAACACATTCAGCAAACAAGAACAACTTCAAAGTTTATAATATCAGTGTGCACTGACCTCGATACACTGTTTAATCCAGTAATGTGCACCCATTGCTTCCCAGTTCTGCAGTAATACACAACTCTGATTAGATTGTTAAACAAATAGAAATAAGACCGTACAATACTTTAAAAACAAGAGCAGTACATTACCTGGGACGAAAATATATAAAGGACGCGATCATAAAGTTTCTTCTTCATAGTTTTGTCAAAAACCTGCAAAAAAATTATTTGAAGAATTAAAAGAATAAATTACAATTACAAATACCACCACTACAACTACTACCACTACCATTACTACAATTACCACTATACAGCTACAACTACTACTACTACTACTACTACTACTACTAATAATAATAATAATAAAGAAATAAAGAAATATTAACAAATAATTTCCACTAGATTCAACGGAGCTTAACAATTAAAACTTTGATAAAACAAACAACCTGTTTCTAATCAATGACAATGTGATCTCTTTCTAAAGTAGATTTAATCATTTAGAGTAAGCTGAGAAATGTTAAACATAGTTTTACTTATATTTTGATAAACGTCAGCAAAATTCACTCAAAGACAAGTCCACATTCATCATGCAATGGTAACAGGACTGTCCATCCTAAACGGACCAAGTAAACAATTACTCCTTGCCTCCATAAACCTTGATCGTATTTGTGGCTGGATGCAGCGAAGGCCTGACAAAAATGCAGGTTCCAATTTTGCAGCCAGCTCTGTGTTAACTAACGTTTCGTCCCTGAAAACAAATACAAACCTATAAGTATCCATAATGCATCTTTCAACATTAAACTGAGAAGTTGGAAAGATGCAGCAGATGTGGGAATTTGAAAAAACGAAGTTTGACCGAGAAACTATTCCCGAGGCGATTTGAATGCAATGAATAGAAGAGAACATTGATGATTTTGTACCACAAAGAAAGAATAACAACCAACAAAAGCTTAAAAGGGCCTGCAGTATTGTGGAAATCTGTCGCAGTCAGTCCCTTTCCCATTAGGAAGGAAGAGAATTAAATAAAAGATAGATTGAGAATTATTTCTTATTTGTTCTTTCCGTCGCCAGTGGCTAATTTGAACTAGAAAAAAAAATTGTTAATGCCCCACTAGAACACAAAGATGGAGATCACATAAAAATAATGTTAGTTGATCATTCGTATTTTTGTTCAAGGTATTTGTAAAACAATCAACTCCACCAGAAAGCAATGGATCGTTCCAACAGTTCTATTAAAATGTTTTGAAGAATCCTACCCAGATTTTGCGTGAATTAAGAGTTAAAAAAAATGTGAAACCATGAAACAGCGAATTTCGGCTGGCTAGAAGTATTTTTTAAGGGACCCCCTTTGACGACCTCAATATTTTCTCAATACATAACATAAGATGTTTTTGTTTAAACTGAACATTCTTTCGCGTCTTTTTCGTTACGGCATCTGAAACAAAAAATCTTATTTCCCAAGAGGACTATTGACAATACAGGTTTACCTATAAACATAGTTAACCAATTCCAAGCACAATACAAGTTTACCTGCAAACATAGTTAACAAATTCCAAGAATAATAAAGGTCTACCTATAAACATAGTTAACCAATTCCAAGAATAGTACAAGTTTACCTGCAAACATAGTTAACCAATTCCAAGAATAATACAGGTCTACCTATAAACATAGCTAACTAATTCCAAGCAGAACACAGGTTTACCTGTAAACATAGTTAACCATTTCCAAAAACACAGGTTTACCTGTAAACATAGTATTCCAAGCACAATACAGGTTTACCTGTAAACATAGTATTCCAAGCACAATACAGGTTTACCTGTAAAATTCTAAGCCCAATACAGGTTTACCTGTAAACACAGTTAACCAATTCTAAGCCCAATAAAGGTTTACCTGTAAACGTAGTTAACCAATTCCAAGAACTGTGCCTGAAGTTCAAAGTCATCAGGGAATCTTTTCTCGTAGTTGGTCATCATGCGAACAAGCAATAAAGTCTTCTCTCTCAGGGTCGGTAGGTGTTGAATGGTTAGGCTCGTCTACAGTATGAAAAAGGTTTGTAACAAAAACTTTTTTGTCTCAAAACAACTGCTTAGCCCCAGGCCATATTAACATTTTTTGCAAAGTCAGTATTTGAAATTAAAAAACCATCAGGTTGTCCCAATTTCGAAAGTCGGGTGCGGAGGGAGTCCGGATGGCCAAGTGGTTAGTACTCATGCCTCCCACACCTCCCAAAGGGGCCGGTTTGAACCATGTGCTTCGCATGTGGGATGAGATTTGGCTGACCTCTACCTGACTCCGAGGGGTTTTCTCTAGGTACTCCAGTTTTTCTCCCTTGCGATAATTAGCATTTATGCCGAGATCAGGGCTATCTTCCTGACTGGTAATATGGCTTTGGTAAATTAATTTGAAACGAAATCAAATCATTTCCTTTCAGACAACCCAAGCCTGTGATTAAGGTTACCCTGATGAATCCATGGTTGCCTGTTAGAAAAGCCTACTCCTTCAACAAAAACTCGATTTTATCTCTTCACTCCTCTTAATCATATCTCACTTATGTCTTTACATTCTACAGCATCAAATAGGCACACTGACTTAAACTGCACAGGTAATAAACTCGTAATTACATTTAAGGTTAAACTTTTATAAAGAACAGAATCCAAAGACAACTCTTTTGGTGTTATTTCTTGCTAACTGAAGACAAACCATGAAACCGAAATTAAGAATTTGAAATGGTAACGATTCTACCTTCCTGGAAACTTTAAAGTGAGACAAACTAAGATTAACTATACACTATCGGATAATGAGAATACAAATCCTCCCGTCGGTCTGGTACCGCTTATTTCAATTCATTTCTTGGGCTCGTACTTGTCCATTATTTTTTCCTACAGTAACCTACCAGCCTCATAATTTTACCATAAATTGGTTGCCCAGCAACCTTTTTGGTCGTCTCGGACGACCGCTAATTTCGAGCGCAGCACCACTGTGCAAACGCCAAGCGATTTTTTTTGTGTATTTCACAGTTTGAATTTCCCCGTACATCGCCATCATGAAATATGACGTGTTTTGTAGGGACGTCATTTCTAAACAGTTCCTTTAAACAAAGAAAAATTTCTTTGGCAACATTTAACTTACCTAACAGAAATTGAGGGATTAAATTAAAAATGGATCTATAATTTCGCTATAAAAATTTAACAGTCAGTTTTTCTTTCTTTAACACGAGATTTATTATAAAACCGAAGGAAACATAGCACTTACCACCTTTGTTTTAACCCATTCTTCCACCATTTTTGTTATGGCCCTTAAAAGCTTTGAATCCTAAAAAGAACGAAATCATTAAAAGAGAATTTATGCTTGACAATTAATGCCAAATTAACAACGGAACAAAAACCAAACAGTTATTATTGTCTTGAACAATTTTTAGACTTGTTTCGATGACGTTAGGACGACCTACCGGTGACTTTTCTATAAGTGTCTTTATGATGATGAAGAACAGTTCCCTAATCTGTATACTCATTACCCCCAGACGGCTTTTGATCAGCTCAAGGCACAAAATCAGCATGTCGCTTGCTCCTGTAAAACAATAAAACACTGACAATGAAAACAATGCACTGGCTTGAATTGTGCATGGATGCAACCGTGTAGTTGTTTTGCGCAACTAAAAAACAACAGAACCAAATTTTCATTTTGAATACTGGTCAAATAGACAAAAAACTGTTATATCACGCAACAAAAGTTTAAACAAAACACTAGATTTGTACAAACCTGTGCTTTAGTGCCTGAAAAAGAGTCAAATTCCCAACAGATATGAGCAGTCTTCGTATATTGTTAATTTTTTTAAAAAAGAACTCAAAACGTTACTTTTTTAAAAAACGCTTTTTATTAGTTTTAATTGAAATCATTTTAAATTTAATTTTAATTTTGCTTCATGCCAGTACGATATATTACTGATAGCAATTACTAATTTCTAATTTCTGCATCATCACTATTGTTGAACTGGGATATAGGTAACCTCTTTACAAGTATTTTATTATTATTATTATTATTATTATTATTATTATCATTATTTTTATTATTATTAACAAAAAGAAAAGAGATACTAGGTTAATTACACGACGTTTCGAGGGCATCTTGTCCTCATTATCAAGTGCAAGGAAAAATTCAGGAAAGTTAAAGGAGCGAATATACAGTATGTCCTCGAAACGTCGTGTAATTAACCTAGTATCTCTTTTCTTTTTGTTAAATTCTACATCAAAATCATTATTAATCAAGATTATTATTATTATTATTATTATTATTATTATTATTGTTATTATTATTATTATTATTATTATTATTATTATTATTAT
>JAOCNB020177236.1:0-17438 GCA_026546465.2 Palythoa caribaeorum | reverse complement strand
ACCCCCTTCAGATCTCAATTTGTTTTAGGTGCCCATCCATAAATTTCACCTTCCCTGCCTCTTCCCTAGCCTCGTAGAAAATTGGTCCCTAACTCTGAAAAATAGTCATGGAGAGACTCGACCACAAGAAAAGGACTTGGACTAAATAGTGAATGGCAAGAAAAAGGTTTCTTTTCAAAGTTATTAGATGAAAACTGGAAATGAAAAGCCATAACCAAGTAAACAAGTTAAAGACTAACGTTACCACGACAGCAGCAATAAACAACAGATAAAATATGTATGTAAACTCAAGAAACTCTGTATTAATATTATAAAACAAAACAATTACAAACCAATAAGAAGAAAAGAAAACTCGGAATTTCCAGTGGAAAGTTGGAATGTTTAGCTTTACCTGGGTTACAGTCTGTGAGTAGGGAACAGATGGAGAGAAGAACTTTCGAAACCGTTAATGCTGGACTCCAATTATCTTTCAGAATATCTAGACACAGAACTCCCTAAGAATTGTAACACAACATAACTGTTAAATAGTTCGTCACTTCAATAAACCATACCATACAATATAATGATAAACCATACAATTCACCATCTCTTTACCACACACCCCTCATTACAAAGCATATACTACTTCAAGTTTTCCACTGTTACTAAGAGAAATATCCTTAGTTTTAAGAAATGCTTTTGGTACCATTATATCATTTTGTTAACGTCTTAATAGTTAACCATGAGTTGTAAAGCCTTATGTTCTATTTGTTTTTTGTTTACTACAAATATTATTGTTGTATAGTATGCTTTGTTATGGTAAGGGATGGTATTGGGTGGTGAAGTGTGATTTGGTATGGGCCGGTATGGTGTTGTATTTTACTGTATGGTGTGATGTGGCACAAAACAGTGTGTTATGAAATATCACAATTTATTCTGGCATGAAACTGTAAATTACATTTGACAGATAGTATGCTTTAAGTGACTTTTATAAATCAGTCTGAATTGGACAAACAATATATTTCTTGTTTTAGATTGGCTGTTTTTTCTCTTTTTTTAGTTTTTGTGATTATTTTCATCTGCTTTAGTACCAGTTGCTTTATATCATAGAGGGGCTTAAACAATCCTCATTTGGATCAGTGACTTTCGAATGAGTTTAGCAATCATGAGAAATCCAACTTTTTACGTACCTGGCTATTTATGTTGCAATGATAAATTCGTGTTCTGAAAGTCACCTTTTAACAAAATAAAATTGGAAGCTGGTTAATGCATGTGTTTTATTCCATTTCTTTTTTTCCTCTGCAATTGCACGATTTTTTTTAAAAGAAAAACTTTATAAGAACAACGAGGCTCAAATTTGCCAAAATTTACTAGAACAATTTAAGAACAAGCTCAGGTTGAGGCTTGATAACTAGGAAGGTTATTGTGGTAGAAAATTGACTAAAACTTATCCATAAAACATAAAAAGATTGACTTTAAAGACTGCTCAACAAACAATGAAGGTAGTTCACCTCTAAATTTGGCCATGCAATACATGTGTGGCGCAACGCGTTTCATTTTCCAATACCTTGTTTTATCTTAATTGTTTTTTTCTTCACTAAAATCCGCTCCCAGAAATAAGAGCAATTTAAGAACAACTTGAGGCTGAAGTCGCCAAAAAACTAAGAACAAGTGAGCCTCGGCAAAATTTATTGGTTCTTATAAAAAAAGCGTGTAATAGCTTTAGACTGATTTATGTCGTATTTTAAACAGATCGCACCGTTTGCGACTATAGCGAGACAGCACTAATACAAATATAAATTGCGGCTAGTAGTTCGCCGGGACATGCTAAATAATATACAACATAGTTTTGATTGACAGCAGTCTAATACGAGCCCCCAAACACAAAAGATACTCAAAGGACCGCAAAGAAAATGGTGCTAAAGTAATCCCAAATACACTGACAATAATAAAAGCTGTCAAATAAAACATCATAATAAAACTCGGGCTTTTCTTTCAGCGCGGTAACAAATTACATTATTTATGTTATTTAGAGAAATATTTCATTCTAAATTCAATTTAACGAAGTTAGACTCTAAAAGATAGAGAACTATAGATCGATTGTAACCAAATTCAAAGAGGAAGCCACAAGAAAACGTTTTATTCGCTGCTCGATTTATTTTAAATACCTTGCACATGTAATAAATTAAGTCTTGATCACAGTACACGGATTTCATATTTTTGTAACCTTCATATCACAATTCAGTGTTTGTGGCAAAAAAACGAAAGGGCCTCTCTTCGGAAAAATGCAATTGCGCAAATTTCGGCGGCACAAACTCTAAAACCTTTGTATACTTATCAAGAAGAATAGTCGGGAGCGGATGGTTTGTTATTCAATTGTGTCGATAGAACTGTATTATTTGTGGTTTTAGTACTATAAACACTATTTATTTGTTCTTGTAAAATCATTATTTATAATGACCGCCCCCAGGGTTTTATTTGCAATCTTATTAAAAATTCAAAAATCATTTTTACTCGAACAAACGCAATATTTGGTCCGTATCGTTTGAAACTCGGATCCTTGAATTTCTCAATAGCCCGGAACAAAAAAGTTCGATTAGATCGATAAATGATTACATTTTGTATATCTTTCAGAATATACCATATTAAAGATTTGTGCCGTCAGTCATGATATTGTAGTAGCGGAAATCGAAATGGAGCATTTCGTATTTATAGTGAGCTATTTATATAAGATATTCCTTTCGAGTTCAGTGGCATTGACCCAGAACAAACAGAAGTAGACTTGATCAATTTATCTATTTATCCTTGAAAGCAAAAGTTGCTCATTCTAAGACACAAAGCGATGAATAATACAATGTCTTTGATAAAAATAGTCAGAATCAGCGATTTTTTGCAGCTCTTTAAAACTGTCAAGTGAGATTGAATTGAATTAAAAGACGTGGAGGAGTAAGAATATTTCTTTATAACTTATTTGTATTTTAATACTGGTCCGAAAAGAAATCTTTAAACTGTTTTCTAATTAATTAACCCGTTATGGCTTATACATCAAATACATTGAGGAATAATACGAAATAGGGTCAAAATATTTCCCGAGTGATTAAGTACCGGCTATATCACTGAACTGACTCAGTGTCCTTCTTACTTGAACCGTTCAACCACGTCAATTGAGTTGTAACTTTGATTTCAAATACAACGAAGTATTTCTTGGTTGGAAATACGCCAGGAGAATAGAAAATTATTTTACATATATCGTCCATGTATATTTTGTCAATGCACAATGTAGGATGAATTTTTAATTTAGGATAAATTTTTAGCCTTGTTTTAAAAACCAAGTGCGTGATATTCGATAAGATGATATCTGTGATATTGCATCTGTAAAATGATAAGAAAAGAAGACACAATAAAGAAAAGATCTCTTTTGAGTTCTTGCAGCATTCGATACGATATTGTACTTAAACGCATCCGTTTTGATTACAGTGGAAATGCTAAATCTTCTTCACGGAGATTAAATGGGGCCGGCCGCTGGTTTGCACAAACCGCAGGGCAATCGTGAAGTCAACAAGGTTAAAGCTCTTAAGAGTTTTTTAGTTTCGAGTTCTGAAGAGGGCCAGGCAAAGTTCCAAGTTTCCTTTCCAGCGCGTGTTAAAACAATCAACAAGACTTTTCTGAGTATAAAAATTACGATAACAAAGCTTTTTAAAGTCTAAAAATAAGACTTTATTCTCGTTTATTTATAGAGTGGCGTGTTTAAAAACATTAACGTTTTTCAAAATGTAATTTTGCAGTTTACCGCACCAAAGACAAAGTTATTGGCATCGGGTGACACCTTTCTGTATCTTGCAGTGCAATGACGTAAATAAGCATCAACCTACAATATATTACTTACCTTTGGAGGCTTAAAAGGATAATCGTTCGGGAAATGGATATCGAGGAAAAACACTCCCCCCTCATATACAGATCCCGGTGGGCCAAGAATTGTCGAGTGCCAATCATAAAGACTGTCTCCTTTAGGTCCAGCGCTAGCAAAACGAGAAATAAAAATGGCCAAAAATAATTGCTGATCTTTTAAAATATATATAGTTAGTAAGATTTCTGCATGTGTGAATAAATGAAAAGAAATTCCCTATTCTGTATTTCAGCGATATTGTGTGCATTGCGATAAATGGTCTTGTTATAAATGTTGTTGTAAACGAGTTTCCATATTGAAACGTTGTATTCGCCAACAAGACAAATTATAATAACAAAAAATGTCGAAAGAATAAAGATAATCGCATGGTTTGCCAGTTTAATCAGTCTATGTTGTGAGGCTGCAAGCAGGTGATTTTTGAATCTTAGTTCCGACTAAGAACATTGTTCTGATTTGCATAAATCAACACTTTAACTGTTTCAACAAGCCTTAGCTGTCATCGCGTATATAAATCTTAACCACCTTTACTGAAAACGGGCTGTCGGGAAAATATTGCTCTATGTCACGACTCAAACGTTGAAAAATTTCAAAAGATATGACTATTTTGCGATTCTCCTTGATTTTCGAAAGCGTGTGAAAAATTAGTTTTGGTTTGCGAACAAAGACTCGGTACACACGTGGCTGGTATTAAATGTCCTTATCACTTCAGAATAATTGACTGCAATACAGGTAACAGGGAAACTAGATATAAAATTAAGGAAGTAATCAGTCATCAAGAGAGGTTTTGCCTCATCAACAAGTCAGAAATATTTCATTCGCAAAAAACATGTTGCGCGAGTATAGCGTTTGAAGATTAACAGCACGACTTGATCAGGAAACAAAAGCCGCAAGTTCTTTGTTTTGCAAACAAGGTGAATGGTGGGACAGCGACCGCAATTTAACCGATATAAAATTACCTGCAATTTGGCGGAGGTTCCACTGTTATTTCCGCTAGCTCTCTTTGAATCCTTAATATTAAAACCGGAGAGAAAAAGGTTAACAGAATAAATATTTCATAATTTCCAAAATTCATGCGGATGAATAGCCCGAAGCCAATGACAAACAAAACCCAAGCGATTAGACAGAGTCAGCTAAACATTGAGCACGGTAACAATTTTGGCCAAAGTACCAACAAATTTTAAATTCAAAATCGGCCAAAAGATTCTTCCAGACACAGGTTAAATACTGCACTAAAGGAAAAGGATATTTTGCTTCTAAGTTCCGAAAACGAATAGGCGAAAGTTAAAATGCAAATGAGCTAACTCATAGTTAGGGCGTCGCGTGAGAAATTATCAAACTCTACTCCAACTCCAAAGAAGCTTAGAGACAGTTCTAGCTTTAGAACAAAATTGACTCGTTTTTCCATTTCCTTTCCTGAAAGGGCTTTAGTCGGGTAACTAACAGATAATGGGACTTATTATGTGCTCTGTTCTACCTTTTAGCTGACGAAGAGAGCGCTCTAGAAGTTCGAGATCCGGGGCCAAGAATCCTCTGGTCCCTCTTTGAATTTGAAGGGTTAGAGTTGCGGTCAGTTTCTCTTTCCACTGTTGCCATACGCACTGAAGACTCTATCAATTTCTGTGACATATCAAAGTGTTCTTCGTAAACAAGACCTTGAGTAGGGCTAGCTAGATCAACCATAAATACCAAATATTAATGATAACAAGAGAAAAAAGTTTATCTTCCTATGCTAAGTGCTCTTGGCGGAGACATAAACCTTCAAGCAGCACACCGTGTCCTTATGCTAAACATTTCTAAGTTCGCGTTATAAATTTCCAGGTTTAGTTAATTTCATTTAAAAGGGGCGGCCTCGAGGAGAGATGGATCAAATATTAGTGAAAAACGCTTGCCACAGAAACCAGGATTGGCTTGTCTGCCAATGTGACCCACACTTGGCAAGAAAATGGCGGCTTTAAGCAGTCCGGACTGACTTTCTATTTCATTCTCGCATTGTGCCACTTTCAACAACCTAAGCATTTTTTTCACTTCTACGTATTAATTATGTAGTAATCTTAGATTCTGTGATGTGATTCGGAATTTTTCAATACAAACAAACCTAAGCGAAGAGCTTAAAGATAACACGTTAACTTACCTTTGCCAACCACACTGCACACAGTCTGGTGTCCGCCTGCGCGAATTCTGTCAAGTCCGCATGTCAACAACACGTCACCAATTAATAAATGACGTATAGAGAAACACTAATTCAACGGTAGAGATAATTAACGAAAATGGCCAATGGCAGGCCTTGAACCAATGGTCATTGAATGGTTAAGTGGGTCGGGTGTCAGAAAGCAGCTGTTTTAGCTTCCCCAGGGAATTACAAGTTGAAACGATACCAAGAGTGGACAACTCTTGCGAGAAACTCTGCCTCTCAAATTTCTAGTCACTCCTGTTCATTGGGAAATTCTCCATCAAACAGCACTTGGTCCTCTGTTTTCAGAAAGACAAGACGCTTTTTTTAATTTACGGATGTGTAGAAGTAGTAACTCTATAAAAATCATATTGGCGTACAAGTTTCTCATTTCTAGTAATTGAACATATATTTGTACAGTCTTGTGGAAAAAGTAAAATTTCTCTTTGCCAGTTTCATTGTTACCAGCCTTTCAAAGATAGTTTTAATCAATATCTCCAATGCTTATCCAGCAATCACTTCGCAAAGTAACAAATAGGATTTCAGGCTTTATTTGCTTTGGAATATTATCATTGTGGTGAATATTTTACAAGTACAAAGAAGAAGGCACGAACTGAAGAGAGTATTGAAGTTTGTTCAGGGATTCATTACGAATTACTGTTTAGAGCTACGGGTTCCCATAAGTAAGAACTGAGTAACTCAGAAAAGCAAAACGGTCTCAGAAGTATAATTGTTTAAAAATATTTTTTTCTCTAGCTTGTTTTCATTTAAGATATTCTACTTATTCTACTTAAAGATTATCTTAAACAACGAGGAAGTCTTTGCCATACGTCCATATCACAGTTTGTTAACGAAATTTGCATGCGTATTGACAACGGTTGTTGGTCTTGTGGCTGGCTGATGACTGTAAATTATATTACACACACTCAACAAGGTAGAAAAGTAATTGTCACTGATCACATTAAAATGATAGATAAATTATACAGTTGAAAAGAATGAATGCTGAAAACTTTACCACATCGTTTTCACTTGTTTTTTTTTAATATTTAATGATCCTATTTTTAAAAGAAGACTAAATAAGCGACTCCTGCTTAGAGAGATAAGCAGACATACGATTTCAGATTTGATTTAGAAACAATATTTTGACAGCACGACAAACGTTGTTAGATATTTCACTCGAAGCAATACATTAAAACAACAAGAATTTTTCAAATTCATTTAAGACTGTCAAATTTTTTAGTATTTGTATAACAATACTAATATATGTATGCTGTAGTAGGAGTGAGATAGAATATTGAGTGTGAGAGATTTCAAACATACAACTGCTGAATATAATTATTTGATAACTGAAGCGCGGTGGTCGCTTCCACTTCTGTTTTAAACCTATGTGCATGCATATTATAGCAATTAACCCTCTGACCTGTTCACAGCCTGCATCTTTTCTCAATTCATCAAACGCCGGCTTTGCTCAGTATCCGAGAGCAGAAAACATTCATTTGTGTCACAAGAGCTTAACTGTCTTAAGATCTGGATTTTCCATTCTTGTGGTCAATCATTACCTTTGCCATAAGCATGACAAACCAAACAGTTTGGCCGTGGCCAGAAGCCATACCTCGACTTTCTGAGTTTAGCACGAACTTTGCAAGGCCTATCAGATAGCAATTAAATCGCTTCAAGTGATATAAAATAGACGTTCTTCAAACATCACGAACGGATGATTCAAGTTTAAGGCAAATCTGTTCGACAAATTTCTCCAACTGCGTTGAATGATATAAAAAGTTTTATCCTTTTTTATGGTGTATAACTTCGAAATTCTAAACGTTCAATGCTGTTTTGTTTTATGCTTTGCAACTTTTTTTTATTAAATAAACTTCATCAGTTGCGTTCTGCATTTTCACAAGACATTGTAGTCAAGTTTTCATTAATAGAGGTCTAAAACTTCAAATCATCTTGAATTCGGATACAGAATCGTTAATCCTCTTGCGTTAAGTAAAAAGTACTGTTAGATTTCACACCCGAAACAACTCAACAGCATGTTTTGACAAACTTTGAGTCTTCTCTTAGAACTAAAAATATTGGCAAAATTTCTTTGACTTAAATGCAGTCTGAAAATCGGTTGGGGTTGACCGGTAGAGTCTACACTGTTTTCGAGAAATCGGTTTTGAAAAAAAGAACTAAAGTTATTGAAAAACATAAATAAATCCAAAGAATCATAAG
Organism: Palythoa caribaeorum; assembly: GCA_026546465.2. NCBI lineage: Eukaryota > Metazoa > Cnidaria > Anthozoa > Zoantharia > Sphenopidae > Palythoa > Palythoa caribaeorum. The sequence continues at coordinate 9,165 of JAOCNB020177236.1, read as the reverse complement.
ATTAAATAACAGTTTGAGTTAATTGCTTATGATCAACTTATGCTTAAAACATTGCTTGGATACGTGTTCTGCCTAGACAAAACATTGTTCCAACTTGTCTTAATCATTGTTGAACTCTTAACCAAGTAGTTCATTTTACCGAAATTTGGTGTTGTACATTTCATTAGTCACCTAAGTCTGCAAGGCAAAAAACAAATTAAAATATGTAAGTTAAAAGGATTGTCAAATATCAAGCAAATTACAAACAGACGCGTATCTTTCCAAGAGAAAGTATTTTTCAGTTGTACAGTCTACAGATATGGTAGATCCTCTGCCTTGCCTTCCCCAGACAGTATCACCTGAATTTGAGTTTGTTTGCATCGCTTATGATTTATTAGTAGGACAATATAGAGGTACTTTGACTGTTCCCGCTGTTTGTTTGCGCTATTATATAGAACTTTAATATCACTAACACATTGATAAATTTGCATATGCTAGAATCAAACTCAAACTTTGTGACTGCGTTCGACTTCGCGAGCGACAAATTTTCATTCATTTCCACAAAAGAATTTAAAGTTTAGCCATTTACTCAGTAATTAATACCTTATTAATTAACGCTTTTGACCCGAAGAACAACGAAATAAGTTATTACCTTATTCCACTGGGATTTTAAGAACTCTTCGAGCGTAAACAGACTTTTAAATCTAAACCAAACAATAATTTAACTTGGCGTCAGTTTTCTATTGTAATTCGCGAGACAGTGACATCTGTCACAAAGAGATGTTTTGGCTGCAGTTTATTTAATATATGTTGCAGAACAAACAGACTGATACCAATTTGGTTTATATAAAAATACCGTTTCGGTAAGATAGTGCTTTTATATATGCTTCATAAGGCAGGTTACCGTGACAAATACGGGATATTCAACATCATTCGGCGCTTACAGGAAAAATATAAAGTACCATTTATTGCATTAACTGTCTCCGACTAGAGGTAATATACTTTTTCTCCTAACGCAAAAAGGGCAATTCGGGCATCAAAGATGGTACAGGATGTAAGCTGTACTTGTTTTTAAAATAACTTCCTGTTTCTATAAAAATTTTGATCCATTATTAGATAATGACATTTCGTCTTTATTACTATCGCAGCAAAGTGAATCTATTGAAGAGAATTTGGTGTCGTCGGGATCATTTCAACCATATCTGTACTGTTGTTTGGGTAACCACGCGGAAACTTTCAATATCCAAATCTCTGTATGTGGTTTGTCCTTGCGGCCTCTGTTCGCCCACAAATATTTCTATAATGCTTCCAGTTTCTGTTTGACATCACCTCCCTTTCTCTGGACAAATATTTTCCCAGGAAGAATGTAAATAAAAATGAAGTGATTTGTTTGGTCACCTATCTGTGCTCCAAAATGAACTATACAACTGTTTCGTGTTTGGTGTTTAGAGTTGCATCACAAACAGTTGACGCCAATTTTCTACAATTGTTACTCGGGAATGTTTTCAAGATCCATGTACGAAAAACCGCTGGGTATGGCGGTAATTTCATCAAAAAGTGATCAAATACTTTGTTAAAATATAGCCGTCATTAGGCTAATAAATCAAACGGTTTATTTTTTCAAATTTAAACCTTTTGCAAGAGATTCAGCTGTTTAGCCTTCGGGGCTATTCACTGCGTGAGTATACGTTTATACTTCTCAGAAACATTCTGAATTCATAAACAACCAAGCTAGAATTCTAAATATAAATCATCGTTTTTTACGTAGCGCAAAGAAATGTCTCTCTGTTACTTGGATTTAGTAAAGAATGGATAGACCAATTTTTTTAAAAAAACAAGTAGAATCTGGAGTGGCTGCTGACACAATACTTTGTCCTTTTGCGCCACAGTTTGTCCAATGCCAATCAAGCGACAAATCTTATTGTTCGATCGCTTTAAGGTGTTTCCAGCTGTTTTTCAATCCTTAAGCCGCCTTTTCCGTCTCGTAATTATTCAAACAAGGAAACCCATTGGTCCGTTTTCCGAGGTTATCTTCAAGACCAAATTAGTCTTTCACAACGTCACTTTCTAATTAGTGACGTCTTGTTGACAGAACTCGCGCAGGCGGACACCGTAATGTGCCCTCCATTACATTCACAGCAGCATTCGTGACGTCGGAAAGGATCAGTTCTTATTTTTAAACTTCTCGCTATTGCTTCAGGTAAGTGGGATCAGCCCCAAATTCTGCACATAGATTCTTTGATTCTTTGCTGTCTATTGTGAGATAAATTTTGCCCACTGTGGGAAAAAGTTTTCGAGATCTGGCTATTTGAAAATGGTAACTTCGGCAACAGAACTTGTCGTCAGTGTTCAAAGCACGAGGGTTCCTTTTAAGTCTGACATAGCTTTAAGTGCTGTCTGCTTAAGATTTCCTTTAATTGTATTCTGAGCAAAGTACTTACTTGTGACTCCTTAGATAATAATTCAACAGTATCAACCAAATTTGTCAGATCAGCATAAGATTAAGAGTTCTGCCAGAGATGGTGCCCCTTGCTCTGTTCCTAATCAGTACTATATTGTTCAGATATCCATCACAAGAACTTGCTGCGTTCATTGCATTTCTGATATGAGAAACTATATAAACTTGATGGTTCGTTCTTAATCAGTCTAGGTCGAAATGTCTCAACAAGAAAAACAAACGGGCATCAGAGTTCAACCTGGGAGTACAACAGGAGACAACATTTCAGGTTCCTCCACGATCACTACCACCTCGAAGAAAGATCACAGGGCACCGGGAAATTCTCGATTACCTAAATCTGTTTCTGCTTCCGCGAAAAGGTAATACATGTCATCCCGATGCAAAGTTAGGAAAAAGAACAGGCAAATTTCGTTCCGTTACTATTCGCCTGAATTGCTTCGATGGAGTCATGAAGTCTCTAGTAACCTGATTGAGTTTTGAATCATCCCGAAGAGTTGCTTCCCCTGAATTTGAAAGAGTTCAGTGAGGTGAAGAGGGGCAAGATTTTGATCAGACAGGCTGAAACCGACAGCTCATTTACATTTTAACTATATCCAGCTTTCTTTCAACATTTATTACCAGTTTGTTTGCTAAACAGATATGTAATAGACTATATATCCCCATAAGAATCGTTAAATTAAAGTTAGCTTCTACAGTTAATCCCTACAAAGCACTCCCACGTCTTCACGACAAAGATGGATTCATCAATCATCTACCCTCAGGGCTTCACGGCAAGATGAGTGGAATAAATACAAGAGGTGTGACTCGAAGTACTATTTCTCCTTTTAGGATTCAGCGTGAGCTTGCTGAGATAACCTTAGATCCTCCACCGAACTGCAGGTAGAATATTCTCATTATCTTTCATCGTAACTGAAAAATCATTAATCTTCAGAAATTTGTTTTTAAAAACAATATTATTGATGAGTAGCTAAATGATATCCTTAGCACATGTTGGTTTTAAAGCGTGGACCTAAATCTTTCTAAAATTATTTTTACAAAGCCTTGCGAGACTCCATCGAGTCTCTCATTGGTAACATTTTTTAAGGACAAAAGCGGACCGTGTACACACAAGCCGAGGGAAACCTTGGTCATTATATTTATATATCCCAGGGTTTGTTCTCGGCTAATACAAATAATGCCAACACGTGTGCCAAAGTGTGCTTAACGTCTTTGTCTCAGTGCTTACTTTAAACTCATTATGCATTTGCCGGTCGCACCCGACTGTACTGTTCATCTGGCCGGGAACCTGATATTTGAGTGGAAATTCATCAGTATTAACCTTAAAAGGGTTCCCGGTGTTCGTATTGAACAACGCTCAACATGACAGTTGACTCCTGTAAATTACTTGATACAATTTAATACTTAATTCATTTCATCCATAGACAACACTTTTCGTAGTACTTGATCGACTTAGATCGCGTAGATATATAAACTTTCCATTACGATACGAATCACCTGTTCTGACAGAATCAAATGCATTTAAATTTAATCACAAAGAAGGAAAGAGCTTACTGCCGGGTTATCATCATCTTGAGTACAAATAAAACACTCGTGCAATATCAGAAATTTTGAAATTATCGTGTTGTGAAGCACGGCTTCATCTGGCATTAATTATTGGCTTAAATGTACGTCATGACAAACATTGTAAAGTTTAATAGATTTGGAAGTTGCCGACTTTTATGGTCCAGGAAAAACAATATTGTAAATGATATCACTTTCTTTCGAAGTAAATTTAAAACATCTAATTCTAAATCTAAATCTGTGTCACGTAATTGCGCGTTAATTTTCATAACTCACAAAATTTTTTCGCCTTTTAAATTATCGTACATCACAGTGAACTGATGACAGTCGTGCAAGAAATTGTCAAAGCCGGAATTTAACAACATTTAGTTTTGTAAAAGAAGTTTGTATTTGTCACTTTAAAGTGCTTATTTAAGAAGGACAGCTCAAAAGATCGGCAAGTTTTGTATTATTTGTGTCATCTCAATGGGAGTACTGAGTTATTCAAGCTGACTTAAATTTAAGTTAAAACAATGTGTTTGATTAATTAACAAGATAAACGTTTCTGGACACTTTCAATCTTATAGTTATAACTTGCTGACTGTTTTTTCTTAACTATCTTTACTTACTACTACTTTTTTAGTTTCATTTTATGCCCATTTTTAACTTTCTCCATGCATCAAGGCATCAAAGCGTAAAATTAACGATATTTTGATATTTGATGAAGAACAATTCATAACGAAAGCTTAAACTTGTTTTGGTTTCGTGAGATGTGTCAGTTTACTAGTTATCACCTAGTAACCGTTTAGTCTGGGTAATTGTCAGAGAACTTGGTCAAAAACTACTAATATAACACAAAATTTGGGGCTGTTTAGTTATGTAACGTGCAGAGTTGTTTTTACTTTAACTTTTCCTTCATATTGAGACTAAAACAGATTCTAACTATGTGAAAATGTAAAATTGGTAACTGATCATCGGAAATATAGCCTTAATATTTTGACAATACTCGACCGATGTTGCTCAGTGATGAATAGAATATAAATTCCGGAGCTCTGTGGCGGACTGCTTTATACCGGGTTCCCTATGGTATCGTCACGCACGGACAGACGGACGGAACGTTGCTACCGTTCACACCAAACGCGATGAGTATGCCTCGCTACAAGCTCTTAAGGGACCGGTTAAAAAGCTCCTGCTGGAGTTGTCCGGAAGAAATATGAGTGGGCCATGAAATCAGTATTCACAGTGATCTGTTTGAGCCAACAAAAATTTGCAACGAATGGGCCATGAAACACATGTACAAAATTTTGTGTTTATATCATGCCACGCAAAACATGAAAAAAAGTTTACTATTGCTTAAATAAATAACTTGCAATCGTCTACATTGAAAACAGAATTTGTTGTTGAATTAGACGGGTTTTCATGGAAAAATAAGACTGGGACATGAAATTATTTTCTCGTACACCAATTGGGTCATAAGATCTTTCCGGCAGCTGCGGGGTGAGCCACGAAAATGTTTTGAAAATTTGAAAAATTCCGTCCCGCCTACCCTAACACATACTTTCAGACCAGTCCCTAAAGTCTGAGTTAGCTATAATCAGAATGCAAAAATACAAAATACGTACTTTCCAGTTGAGATAACATGTTTTTGGAATTTACAACTTTACGTAATTATTATCACAACATGTGACATGTACTCTAATTTATCTCTTAACATTATAGTTACGTTCAGTGTCGCGTTCTTATATACTTTATAATGTTTCATATGAAGACTTCAAAAATCTCCTATTTTAGTCACCGGTCAACACAGACACAAACAAGACACACTCTGCATGTACGCGCGCTACGTACGCGCTAGGTTTTGACGCGAATTTTTCCCGCCTGTCGGTGTTGGTGACACTTGTCTTTGTACACGCTTTTTTTATAAGAACCAATACACTTTGCTGCAGCTCACTGTCCTTAATTATTTTGGCGACCTCACTGTAATTATTCTTATTTCTTGAACCTCAGATTATTACTGAGGAATTTTAGTGTTAATCTTAGTTTACTGACATCAGAGAAAAACTTTGTTAACCTGAGCAATGAAAAATTTCAAAGCTTCCTGAGTGGAAAAAAACTACACCATTGAGCAACATTTAAGAGCATGAATACATTTTGCAGCAAACGTTTAGGTCAACAAACACGGAAATTTTAAAATTGTTAATTTTTTTTCAGTGCTGGCCCCAAAGGCGACACGCTGTACGAGTGGCACTCGACAATTCTCGGCCCGCCGGGTTCCGTCTACGAAGGAGGAGTGTTTTTTCTCGATATTCATTTTCCTGTTGATTATCCCTTCAAGCCACCAAAAGTAAGTTCAATCGCTACCTTCTCAGTTTGCTGGGCTCTTTGCGATTCTGAAAAGTAATCATTCAGTCTATCACTCAAACAAGCAATAGAATTGAAGCATCTTCAGCCAGATTTCTTGTCTTGTCTTTGAAGTAAACGCTAACATAAATATAAGAAAAGAAAATCCAAAGTTTGACTGAAATAAAGCATGTTCTTTGTTTTTTGTTTCTTTTATTACTTGAATTTGTGATTTTCTGCTGCCGTGGTTAATCCACAGGCCAGGCTCTCTTCTGGTGAAGTGTAACGGAGGTTCAATTTTCCTCTAAGCACTTAACGATATTCAACATTTAGACTTCGAGCACGGCTGCAGTATAATTTACTGGGTTATTTACTCGTACACGAGTCCGAGACTTCTATTTGTTTTACTATAAACTTACAAATGCATCAAATAAGGCTATAAGTAACATCCTTGTACTGTTAATTACCGCCAAACGGAACTCGGCATTTTGATTTGCCATTTCATTTTTCGCTATTACTTTTCGTTATCACAAATTGGACCAAGTAGCCAATCAGAATGCAGTTTATGTGATTTATTATGAGTATAGTAATCATGGTGTTACTAAAGAAGATACTGCTGCTGCTGATGATGAGAGCTGATGATGATGATGATAATGATGATGATGATAATAATTAACTGTAACTGAGTGTAAGCATAACGCTTGTGCGGGGATGCGGTTAAGGGAAAGATTAAACTAAGAAGTTCACTCACATGTGTGCTTAGGGTAACTTGTAGCCCGCGACACTATTATTGGACACCATGACCACAAAGGTAGCTGGCATTATCCCTTGCATCTACCTTTAAATAAATTGAGCCCGAGTCTTAGTAGCCATGGACAGCTGTTTCGGCCTTACCTGACCTCGTCAGCACGGCGTACAGACTCAGTTTCATAACAAAAAGGGTTGGTGCAAGGTGTAGTGCCCGCTACCCATGTGGCCTTAGTGACCAATATAGTGCATGGCTGCAAGTTAACCTTAGCTCACATGTGTTCAGCGTGTTGAACTTGTGACTGTTTAATAATGGGGATTATATAATGACCTTTACGGGTGATGAGGATGTTGCTACTGCTAATTGTAATAACGTCAATGATGATGGTGGTGATGATGGTGATGATGATGAATATGATGCTGCGGCTGCTGCTACTGATAATGATGTTAATTGATCACTAAGAGGTCTAGTTTCTACGTTTATTTCCTAGAACCTATATGCAAAGATAAAGTAATATGCAATCAAAAAGCATGCACTATTTTAACATCTATTTTAACGGCAACCTTTTTATACTTCAATTTATAATCCACTTAAAAACTTTAAATACGCGTTTTTCTGGAATCAAATAAATAATCACTGATTAGTTTAGCAAAGACTGAAAGGTGATTTTCGTGTGAAGAGCAAAGGCTAAGTACTTGGTTGAAAAGCATCTTCACTGATTTTTTTGTCAGGAGACAAATGAGGTCTGAAGATTGAGAGCAAAATTGAAAGCCAATTCAAGTGGAAAATATGCGATTGTTTGATAATCGGCTCTTAATCAGCAGCGTGACTAATATTTGTCGTGTCATGATGACCCAAACTCGCTTTTAAATTGCTTTTACAGCTGAGCGAATTGCTGTTTCCAGAAGCGTCACCTGGGATGTGTCGTGGTCTGTCAAAACACTAAACAATGTGATAAATTGATCTGATTTACGGGTCCGATTCTTTACTAATCGTTGATTGTCCAGTAGATTGTGTTTTTTTCTCATTGCCATTTAAAATAGGGTTCCTCATTGTCTACAAAAAAATGCGAAAAATGTGTTAATATGTTGACTTAAGACAGATATTGAAGAGCGTACTTACTCTATTTGTCAATTGGCGGAGTAGCATACATGCATGATAAATCACACATGACAAAATGCAAGTATAAGTTGCAAAACACATGTCACATATAGTTTTTTTCTCGTTTTTCAATTTTTTTTCCATCTCGAGCTGTTGGTGAGTCGGTGTGCCGAGTGATATACATATGTTGCCTCGTTAAATTTTCTTTACTACCATATCGTGTTGCGAATAATGCATTGTTTTTAATGAGTTTTATCACATGTCTTTCACGCTACTCCACACGGCACATGCCTTACAGCAGTTTAGTGTATTACGTCAATTTACTCAGCCGAACTAATATTGCAACGTCGCTTGTCTCAAACCGCAAATATAAGTTTAACTTTTTTCTTAAAAGATTTAAATTACAAATTTGAGATAAAAATAGTTATAGACTAGGTAGAGAACCCATGACATCAATAGACCTTCCGGGGGCCTAATTTAATCTATTTTGTTTGACCTTATTTGAACTTAGCAAAACTAGCGGGCCGTAAACTGCTATATTAAGAAATCGTCAGTTGAAGGGGTCGCTGCACGTTAAAATAAACAAAATATAATCATACTTGATAAAACTAACTTGAGTAGAGATCTTTAAATCGTTCACATGAACTTATCTAGTTGGTATCACTTATGAATCTTCACGCAACACAGCCAGTTCAAAATACCACAAAACATTGTCGATTGTTCTGGTATATGAGTGCAATTTAGCTTTATTCCATAGAGTGGGCTCATAGTCAATGCAAACGATTCTCTTAATTTCAAAACTAAAAATCATAAAAGGTTGAATATTTATTGAAACTTTCAGGAGAAAAATACGCCCATGTTTATCTTTCATTCATCACTGGTTTCTTTAAGAAAAATATTATGTAGAGGATATTATTTGATATTATATACAGGCATTTTTTTTATAAGAACAACTTTATAAGAAAAACAAGGCTCAAATTTGCCAAAATTTAAGAACAAT
>JAOCNB020176634.1:2083-17446 GCA_026546465.2 Palythoa caribaeorum | reverse complement strand
AAGCTGGTACTCATTTTACCGACCTCGTAAGGATGGAAAGCTGAGTCAACTTTGGCGGAAAAGGTCACACAAATGTTTTATATTCGACTGAGCCGGGATTTTAATCTGGGACCTTGTAGTTGGGAAACACAGATCTTGCCACTGCAAGTCTATGAAATTTGAAATATGAACACATTAAAATTATAACCCTGGGTTAGTGCTAATCGGCGTTTGTTTCCTGATTTTTAAAACAAAAACGTTAGCAACGAAAATTCCTAAACCTGCCGTCCGTTCTTCTATCCATCTTAGCTTATTTTTGTAGGATCGATAAGAGATCCAAGATATTAAAGTCTTGATTGTTTTTCTGTACAGGATAGTTATCTGGGGGATGAGTTCAACCTGAAGTCTCAGGCTGATGCAGTGCTGTCACAGGACTCCACATATCAGGGTGATCGCGGTGGATATATGAACTCCCTGCCCGACTATGCATCCCAGCCAAACTATTCCTCCCAGTACTGAAAGGTTTGCATAAGGCAGGAGAAGAGTACCAAACGCCACCCCAGGTACTCGTAAAGCGTGGCAGTGGAGGTGTGCTCAGCCATACCACACCCTGCCAGGCTGAGTGGTGCGCTCCCGCTACACGCGCACGGAGAGATGAAGGAGTCGTCAAGGAGTTTGATGAGTTGCTCAGTTAGAGCTGATTTACAATGTCTTTGGTTCAAAGGCAACGGAAGGACAAAGATTTACTTTTTTTGACTTATACAAACAGTTGGCATCGGTGGTTTGTTCTCTTTGGGTCAATTTTCTAGTGTTTGTAATGGTTGCAATGGCTGTCCAGTGTTATCTGTTTATTTGTAGATGTGGGACTCGAGTAACAGCTCAGCTGACAATCTTGAGTGTAGATGGAATGCAAACCGTAACACAAAATTGTGTGGTTGCCAATAATTGAAGGAACTACTATCAGCACAGAAACCACATCAGACTGCAAAAGGAATGGATTTGGTTGCTCAAACAATTCCAGAAAGCATTGTGCAAAATGTTATGACGGTCTGCAATACACGATCTTAAGACTGCGTAAATGTGGACAGGAGGAAGACAATGTGTTCTCTAATTGTTTTGTTTTTTAACGTATAGTCAAGGCTCGCACGTTCTAGCAGATCGTGGAATAGTCCGTGAGTTTTAGAAGACAAAATCAAGGATTGAAAAAGTCCTGGAAAATCAAATTTTGATAATTTTCGCAAAATCAAAATCTTCTACCGAGAACTGCGTCCCATACATGAAAAATGAAATAGAAGATCGCGAGATTTTCGTGCAAAGTCAGTCAAAAATAATTCCTATGGTCCTCAGCGTTCAAAATTCTTAGAATTTATCTATCTTTTGAAAACATTATGCCAGTGCACACTTCTGCTTTTGTTTATTGATTTTAGAGTACTGTTTAAATTTTACGATATTATTTCTTTGAAATGTATTTCAGAATTGTCCAGGAATTACCGAGGAAATGGCTGTGATTTTACGAGCGAACTTCTGTACGAACCCTGTGTTCGTTGTTTGTACCTAATCACACCTTCCAAGCAACAAATAAGAATTATGTAAGATCACTGCTTTCTGGGAATGTTTTAGCAACCAGAACTAGTCTTCTTTTTTGTAGTTTCAGAAATGGCGAACGGGAAGTACAGACTGATTACAACAGGAGCTCCGTTGTTCAGATGAAACACTTGGTAGTTTGTTTCAGATCTGCTTTTGCCGCATACGGAAGTTTTCCTTTCACAGACCGATACATTTCATAAGGTTCAAATTATCCTGTAGCAGCGAATGGTGATTTTAATAGTGCTGCTTTTCTCACCTTAATGTTTGGCCAGATTTGATTGGCATTATAATTTATTGGTAAAAAAACAAGTTGTAACTTTAAATTAATCGTTTTGCAAGAATTATCCAAGAATAATTTCATTTAGCGCGTGGAGCTTCCACTGATTTTAGTGATTCACTACTTTGCTCAAAATTCGAGTTAGTTTTAGTTTGTGTCGTCTTTTATTTTACATTCACTTTACTCTTTTAGCCCCAGACAATTGATCGGCATCTCAGTTCTTGCATAACTTCTGCAGACTAATACATATAGTAATGAGAAATAAGGAATTAATCAGCTTGTAAAATTAAGTACACCCTTTCAGCCCCAAAGAGCTTATCGGTATTTCACTTACAACAAACTTTCTTTCTTACGTCTCCTTGTACAACTCATTCAGAGTAGTACATTTAGTAGTGAGAAATAAGAAATTGATCAGCCCTTTCAGTCTCGAACAGTTTGTCTGCTAGCATAACACATGCAAGGTAATACAGTCAAATTTTAATAACAACATGGAAATCAAAATTCTCCATAACTGCTTGTGTGAAAAGTATGAGACGTGCTTGGGACAATTTCGCATTGCATCAGTTTCGTGCCCAGGGCTTAAAGGGTTAACATGATTAGGAGCAGGCCTTTTTTATTAACTAGAACACACTTTAAAATCCTATTGAAACTCAAATTTGACCTAAGATTAAACACACACTAAGGATGAAGGTTTTAAATCCTGTTATTCAACAAATATCGTAATAAAGTTGTTGATTGTTCATTCGTTACGTTTCGGTTAAATGTGTAATAAACATGGACGTCTTTATTTGGTCCCTCCGTGATGGAACACAACCTCAACATTTTCCCAATGCAGTCCTCTTGGGAAGTAAGGTTCTTTGTTTTAGATGTGGTAATGAAAAAGACACAAAAGAATTTTCACCTTAAACAAAGAACCTCAATTCCCAAGAGGACTGTATTGGGAAGGTATTGGGGTAATATGAGGAGGTCTATTGACCAAGTGGCTGGAAAAAGAGTGACAGTACCGATAGGAATTTTGGGTATTCTCAATATGAAAGTTTGTTCCGTGCCTAGAAAACTGGAAAAATTCTGGAAATACAAAAGTTTATGGAAAACCTGGAAAGTCTCTCGTATTCCCACGCAAAACGAGAGGAAAGAGAGAACTCTGTCGAGCGTTCGCGACCGTTTCCATGACGCTGTGCACGTCATTCCCATGTGCTGTGCCGGATATGGTTTTGAAAAGTTAGTAAATGATATTGTGGCATGGCAAAGAGCGTCACACTCTTTCCAAAGGACAGCGGTTGATATAAGTGCGTGGCCACAAAATCGACAAACCAGACGGGTACGTCCAGGTACGTTTCTATACCGCGGCGGCTTCAAAAGATTGAGCGAATAACCGCCGCCCCCATATAACAGCTGTACTCCGATTAACCGCCGCCTCCAAATAATCGCCGCCCGTGAGTTAACAGCCAACCCCAAATTACCATAGCACTCCGATTAACCGCCGCACTCAAAAAATCGCCGCTCCTGAAACACGAAATATTTGATAAAAGCACAGCGGTGCTTATTCGAGTGAATACGGTATCTTAACATAATGTGACAACAGAGATTATGTTCGTGGGCATTAAAATGTTTTGGGCCCGACTCAGACTTATTTTAGCCCGAGCAGTAGGCGAGGATTAAATTGAATGAGGTCCAAAACATATTTATGCCCAGGAACATAAAATGTGGGAAAACAAAAGATGAAAAACATGACAACACATTTTATAGTCTGAACAATTACGCGAGTAGAAATGGATCAAATGAAGCTAGTAGGAAATAAATAATCTTATTTAAAGTTTCAAAACTTGTTAAAATCACGAAAGTTTAATATAACTTAATTGTAAGTGTTCAAATGAACTGAATAATCATTGTTTTAATTCACTGCCAAATTCTCCGTAAAATGCGTTACAATTCCCGAAAATGTGTTAGTAATAAGTATACAAAGAGACTCAAAAGGTTTGTTCTTATTTAAAAAAAACAGCGTGCTTCCGTTATTTTGGCTAAGCCGGTGGACAGGATTAACCACAAAGAACTGGCACTAAATATAGATTTGTAATATTTTCTCCAAATCTTGAATCTGGAAAGTTGACTGACATTTCGATGTCACTAAGTTATCATAATTCTCAAACTAATTAGTTCCACCCTCATGAAGTCCAATTGGAGTTCGGTTTTACTTTTCCAATAAACAATGTGCGGCAAAAAAGTTTTGTTTAACGGACTCGTGGAAACTGAAACTCGAATTTTTAAAGGTCAAATGAACCAAAATCTAGACAATTTTTCTTCAGCCATTTTAAAGCGACAAAATGTTAACATTTCAAAGGAAACTTATGCTGAAATTTTTCTTTCTGAGCCGTAAGAAGGAGTAAAAAAATAAACGTACGACTTGACAGCCGATGGTCACGAAAACGTTTCCAAAATGGCCGCGGAGTTTAACGGAAGGAATAGAGCTGAGACTCTGCATTGTGACGTCACTGTTGTCTTCGAACTTTTCTGCGTTTCTGAGGTTGTGGGGAAGGGATCTAAATACAAATCTTCTATTTTGCTTGGGAAATGGCCGAGGAGTACCCTGTAAACATTGAACCATAATCAATTCGAAACCAAAACAGTTTCGCACCAACAGTGACAGCTTTCGCGTTTTCCAAACAATTCCGAAGATTTCCGAACACTTCCGAAAATTTCCGAAAAGTTTCGAACACTGCCGAAAATTTTAGAATTTCCGAAAATTTCCGAAGATGTCCGAACACTTCCGAAAATTTCCGAAGATTTTAGAAAATCCTCAAAAATCTAAACATGCATAAGAAACAGTTTTCATACATTTCCGATGATTTCCGAAAACTGTCGAATAGTTCCGATGATTTTAGCGGAAGTAAAAAAGTCATAATAAACGAATTATTATTTCTAAAACTCGCTGCGCTCGGTCCGTACTGTCAAGACCTCGGTCTGATATTTTTCCATAACGGAATCATTGCCCACTGAAAGAAGTGGTGTATTTGATAAAGAAGTTTTCACGTTGACACGAAACTCCCAATGTTCTAGGGTCAATATGTACCAACTGTGCTTTATTTGTGACGTGTGACAGTCTATAGTGAATCAACACATTCTTGCTGCAGCTCCGACAAAATTACTGAACAAAAAATGAATTTACTTTTTACACTTACAGAGAGCATTCTTTTTTAACTGTGTTACCTAGCGGCAGAGACGAAAGCGTTCGCTTGCGAATGAAGCCAGCGTTGCGACAGCTGTTCATGTCTATTGTTCGTTGTTAGGCTACTGGCACACGTATATGTCGTGTTGATAACAGGTCCTTCAATTACAGAGATCTGTAGCTTTTATTGTGTTTGTAGCTGTTTTTCATTTACAGAGAAATAATTCATCTACAAATATTTAGTTTTGTCGGGTAAGGATGTCTTTATTACACTACAATAATTTCCTCGGGGGAGTGCACACACACACACGGACGCGTGTGCTAACTTCTTGCTCCAGTGGGTTTCGCAATGCTATTATAACACACGTGGAATAAAAAATGCCGTTAAAAAGATGTTATCTCTATAATGGCCGTACTCTGCCGTGAAGTTTTTTTAAAGTATCACTTTTTTTTCTTTTCAATATTCCCTGACGTATTTGTAGTACTTACTTATTAACTAGCTTCACCTAAATTCACTGAATTTTAAAATGGTTTAACTTAGTTTTTAAATATCCTATTAGAATAATTATAATTTACAGCCGTTTAAATTGTATTCTAAGTTAGTTCAGAGGAAAAGATTTTAATATTAGGTCAGATATCTGTCGTATATCCTGGCTCTGATGAAATCTTCTACGATTCTTTTTTTGCTCTGTAAATTAAAAAAAGAATTAAAACAAACGACGAATGACTCTGCTGCACGACAAGAATTGGCGTTGTTTATGCTAAACAGAGCTTGTTAATCCCATTTTTCAGATGATGATATCGAATAAAACCAAACGTTTGTAAAAAGCAAAAGATTTAGAACAGCGGTGTAAATGAGGCCGAATATTCAATTGTAAAAGGATATAATCTTTATCCATCCCTGCCTCCGCACCATGGGAGATAATAATGGATAGAATGAATCCATCTGGCGAGGCTATGCGCTGGCGGCCAGTAACCGAATTCAAAACGATATTTTATTGCCACGGAAACCAATACAAAGAAACCTTAATGTCTGGCCCATGGCACACAGGTGTAAAGGTGGTCGATGATTATTCGATAAAAAGCAATATTTCATATTATTCCACGTGGAGTCAATGAAAAGGGGGGATGATAAAAACATCTTTTCGGGGTTGTTTCCTTTTTGATTATATCACAAAGAACTCAGTTGAAATTTACACTGACAAAGTGCAAATATAAAACTTTTATAGTCGTAGAACAAAGCGTCTAAACACCAGTGCTTTGCCAGTAAATACACGCCAAAATAATGGACGCAAAAAGTACAAGCAATGAGCAACAGGTTTGTAATAGAAATCTTTAACGCCTTCTCACGGGGGCGTGAATGAAATTTGCTCTGAAGAGTTTAGTGACCCATGCACCCTTTTCTGTTTCTGGAGCCGCGTGTTCTACGAGACTGCAACAATTCCTGCTACATTTGAAATAACAGCAAACAGATCTTTCAGTGATTCTTAAAGTTTTTAAAAAGACATTGCATGTGTTCCCAGTGTAGTCTCACTATGTGGTACTAAGATCTGCGCTTGAAGTGCCACCAACGGATCATTTTATAACCTGCCACAAATTAATTACAACACGACAATTTCAAAACATTCGGTCATAACTATTCTTTACTTCTGGATGAAGTTAAATGCTTAACCGTTAGATTGTTATTAAAGAATCAAGAATCTTTGTTTATAATTTTGTGCTATAAGCGCACAGTTTATTTAAATACGCTTTCACAGGATCCTAAGCTACTTTGTTTATATTTTAAAATTTTAGCACGTGTATTTTTTACCCATGACTGCCTCAGCCAATGAGTGAACGGCGATAAAGCGTTAATAGGTCTAATTAGCTTAGCGGGGACCGAGCAGCCCCGCCTACATCGCAAGCGGAAACAGCGCTTTTGTTGTTTCTGATTGGAAACAAAACCCACACAAGAGCTTTCCATCTGCCTAAAGACGTAGTTTAATCAAGCAACCCACGGGAACATTTAGCATATCGGCCAAGGTAACCGAAGAGAACACATTGACGTCCTTCGAAAAGAACCAATGTTTAAAACGGAATTCTCTTAATTAATTTCATCAAGTTGAAATAGATTTATTGCGTCTCATACGCCGGAATCTTTAAAGAATATAAAGATATATTCCCCGAGTTTTTCACGACTTCATAATTGCTGGACATAAAGTTTAAAAGCTCGACAAATGGCTGCACAAGCTTGCCTAGCTGCTTCGACTGCTCTCGACACACTTTCTGCGGCAAGATGTCTGTTGGATTTATCTTCCACATTCATTCGTAAAAGACAACTTCCACAGGCTAGAATGGAAAACACGAACGCTTCACATCAGACACATGGTTCCTCTCTTTTAATCTTCGCTAAAATTCTTACTTCGCTTGACGAAGGTCGCTTGAAGAATCATGCATGTTTTGGTGGTGCGTCGCAGATGATGGAAAAAAACTGCATAAAACGCGAAAGCGAATGGGATTGGCCAGTAAAAGAAGTCTCTGAAAACGAAAAATGTACCAAAACACACATAAGCGAGAATGCCAAGTTTGGGAAAGATATTGCATGCTCCCCGCCCACCGATCGATCGGTTGCTGTGAATGCAAATGCAAGACCGAAATCGCGTAAAATAAACTGTCGTCGAACCAAGAACGATCAGAAGAAACTACATGCGTGCCACTACCCTGGGTGCCAAAAAACGTACGGGAAAAGCAGTCATCTTAAAGCACACCTAAGAACCCACACGGGTGAAAGGCCTTTTAAATGTACCTGGGATAACTGTGAAAAGAAATTTGCAAGATCTGATGAACTAGCTCGTCATTACCGCACGCACACGGGCGAGAAGCGGTATGTCTGCGGGATCTGCGAAAAGCGTTTCATGAGAAGTGACCATCTTTCTAAACACGCGAGAACACACGGTGCTAAGTCAAGGTTTGAAGTCATGAAACCAACAAACCCAATGTTCTTTTAAGGAGAATACAATCTGTTGACAAATTGTCACATCACTGTGGCGTCGAAATGTGGTGTGTGTTTTGCGTCCATCGAGAACGTGGAACAATTTTAAAATATAAGGGAGCGTGGCTTTGGGATTGCAGTTCAGAAGTACATGACATTTGACTTTGTTGAGGAAGCGAGATACTTGTTCAGCTTCTTTGAATATGAATTTTAAAAGCACTGGGCGGAAAAGCGAACAGTAAACAAAACATTCTGACGGTATATAAATAGGTCAGAACGAATAATATATGCAATTTTAAATTTTAAATCAACTTGACGAGCTTTGTATATTTTCCAAGCAACAAGAATGTAGTTTGCGACTGTAGATTAATTGCAACAGCCCATGTTTTTACGCCTTTGGAAACATTGATGAAAAAGAGATAATTTTGTTATTCAAATTAGTCAAATAAATTCTGTGTTTACGAAAGGGCTCTACTCTTTTTGAAATGAATTCGCAAGATTTGAATGAAAAATTAGTTTTATTCATAGAAATCGACATGAATTGCCCTCAGTAGCGAAATTCAATGAAAACAATTTATTTGTCATCTTACAAAAGCTACCAACGCAAAGAACTTTTCTAAAGTATATCAAGTAAATAAACATTCATTCAAAGCAAAAAGGCGGCCGAACAACAATATCAAGTGACAAATAGACACAAGGGTTTTTTTAAAATGAAATAAGAAGGATTCGTGACTCGCGTAAGCGTAATCCACTGAATTTTCAGTTCATAAGGAGTTATTGTGAAATCCAATATATCTGCGACTTTTTAATTACTTGCTTTTGAACTCTCCGCGCGACACCAATTTGGGGTCAAGGCAATGCGGTCTGTCCCTCGCGTTCCACACGCAAAACGTAAATTAACACAACTGTCACACCACTAAATTTCCAGCTGTCTTGTTCACGATCACGTCACTTCAATAAACCCTGACTGATGTTGTAGGGTATGGCCAACTCTGCGATAGCCCTCGTGTCGAGAATGCCTTATTTTAAGCTTAATGAAAATGGTAGCGAGATTGTTATAAAACTGCTTTGGTTATTTAAACTTATGCATTTGACTTTATAAGCTCCCCAACTGCGGACAACGTCACTTGTTACCATAGCTTAAAACAGAAAAAACAAAATACAAAATAGAGATTTTTTTTTTGTTTATTACACCTGTGGGTATACCTTTGTAGTTTTGATGTTTGAGGGTGATTTTAAGAAAACGTGACTTTACAAAGAATTTACTATAACCTAATTACACGGTCGGTAGTTTCCCGGCGGCGCGACCATCAAATGACAGCTAGCTAAATACTCCAGCCAGGTGGTAAGCACAAAGCGTTATAATGAGAAACGAGTCCCAACATGTACTTTGTAATTGTATAGCGTTAAAAAGTGCCATTGTTGGTTGATAGAAAGGTATATAAACAAGACTTGCTTTCGCACTGAAAAAAATTTTGACCGATGGATCAAAAAATATATTTCTATTTCTAGGTTCTGATTCATCGGTTACATCCGACACATTTCGATATAAAACGATAAGAAGCGAACCAAAACGAAAGCGTTTCTATCCTGGCTACATTCCAACACACGACATCTAAAAGCCAAGGAGACAATTTGTTTGATGTTATTGAAAACGTTCACCGGGAGAGATCTTTTGTTTGGTTGATTAATGAGACATAGCGAAACAAAAGCACACGTGGCACTCGCATACTTGCGGTTTTTCTCTCTAGAGGCAAAACAAAGGTATTGCTGAGAGACCAGGTACATCTATTTCGTAGCATTTTAGTGAAATTCAAAGGTATTAAATTAGGCATTGATAACAAAAGAAAAGAAATGAAAGCAAATATATGGGGTTTTTTTTATCAATCTCTATCTGACTCCGAGGGTTTTTCCCCGGGTACTCCGGTTTTCCTGCCCCCTTGAGGCAATGCTCCGAGCTCATGCATGGTCCGTATACGGTATAACGCCTATTAACGGCAGCCAAAGGAGCCTCTTATTTGCTTTCGGTCCGACCTCGTTTATCTGCCCTGCCTCTGCACTTTGACGCCATGATGAGCGAGACTCTTCTCTTTTTCTTTTTTACTTTCAGAGTGAATCTCGAAAGTATGGAGAGGTCGAGAGGGCCTGAACAGTTATGTAACAACTTACTGTTGGTCTTTCATTATGTACGGTACCTGTTGCTTTTTTTAAAATTTAGTCAATTATTTTGGTCTTTCATTATGTAGTACCCGTTGCTTTTTAAAAAATTAGTCAATTATTGATTGCTAGCTGGTACCAGTCCGTAATAAGACTGTAACGGTGTTTAACTCGCTATCACTAAAACTAAACCTTGAACTTTGAACAAGATTAAACGACTATCAAATACCATATTATAAATGTGCTTTGTTACCGAACATTTTTGATGCTCAGAAAGAATTTGTTTTTTACAACTTTCACTCCTCTTGATGAAAGTGTAGTGTTTTAATGGTTGTTGACAGCGCTTTTTTTTTCATTTTGTGTTTGTCAGAAACATTTGTGTATTTAATTTCGATAATGGCAAAGCTCTTCTGAGACTCAGCTACATGTAAGAAAAATTTGAAAATAGAATTAGATAAAATGGAAAAATTTATACTCAAATACAGACCCTCCATTCTCTGTCCAAGATCAGACGCACTGCATCGTGTCTCGAAAAAACATTAAAATCTCAAATGAAACATGCACCCGTCTACAAAAAAAGTGGCACTAATTAGTAAACCGAAAATCCTAGAAAAGAGCAACAAACTCTCGGCTCCCAACGTTAGACATTTTACAAAAAAAAAAGGTTTAATCTTTGTATGACGGCAGATAAGTTTAAGAAAAGTTGGAGTTCAAATTGTAAAAATTGAGAACAATTAACCGCAATAAAAAGTGTACTGGTTATTACTAAAAAAAGTATTTATTCTTTTAACGTTTAATTGTTTAAAGTTATGAAAAAGGTCGATTACGAACGCATGGACGTGTTTAATATCTATTTTTCTGTAAAACATGGTCTTTATCTCGCGTTTAAATCTGAAAATATTCGAATATTTAGAATCGCTTTAAAAACTCCGTACGCATACTTTGCCGGCATCATTTTTGCCTAAAGGCTAAAGTGTATTTTCCTTGTTCGTGCTTTCCAAGTTCCGAAAGTTTAGATTTCTCGCTTAACCACAAAAAAAATTAAAAGTCGGTTGTTTTAAATAAAAAATTAAAAGCAAATTTTTATTGTAATAAATAAAAAAAGACCGTGCCTTCACAAGGTTTGATTAGCATAACAAAACAAAAATTACATAAATATCAGTTCACAAAGTATTTTAAAAAGCCACTGGACCGATGAATGAATAAAGGCATGCACAACGTCTCGTATTGGTAGGCAAGAAAATAATACTTGAATAGCAGCAAGAGAAATTCATCAATACACCATTTTGCTAATGGAGATTTTTGCTAGATCCATTCCTTTGTGGGGGCAAAAAGTGATGTTTTTGCTGAATAAATGAGCCCAAATTTGAGCGAGTAATGACTTTTCCCCCCACGTGCTAGGGAATGATCTAGCAGAAATTTGCATTAGCAAAATGTGTTTGTAATAGAAATACTTGTAAATGTCATAAAAACAAATACAATTACGCCTTAAACAACGAAAACACAAGAGAGATGGTACCGGCTTGAAAATATTCAAAACTTAATTGATAAAATTTAGATGCTACAATAACATTTTTAAAATGTAATTGCGTTGAATGAATTTAAACAAGTATATAATAAAAAGTTTAAGTAAATAGTTTTTTAAAAAACTATTGAATGCGTCGGCGAGTAGATACAAACTTGAAGTTGTGTTGATAAACGAATTATAATCGCCGTAAGAATTTGAAAAAGCTGCATGGCGTTTCGAGCGTTAGCCCTTCGTCAGAGCATCAACTTCAAGTTTATAATAAAAAGTGTTTGGCCGAATTGTAATTTAAGTAGCGTTTTATTACTATTGCTGCTATCTGACTGACTAACAAGTTCGAATATTTTTGCTGATATAGATACGTCGAAGAGCGAATGCGGAGAGCAAAGCGCTCGCATCATCACGTCGATTCCGCAAAGTTTGCCTTTCTCCAACATCAGCTCAGCATTGGTCTGTTCATTTGCAATGAATTGAAAACAGCACTAATGGAGCACTTTAATATTGTATTTTGGAGAATGGGCAAGCATTGTACAGGTGTTTGTTAAAGAAAAAACTACTTAACCGGTCCATGTGGACTGACTTGAACAACCTTTCATTGTTTCTCATTGCACAATAGTATGTGACGTGCCTGTTCATGAGAATTTTTTTTAAAAAATGTGTCAACTCTTTCTTTCTGCTTTTGGTTTTTCTAAACTGTATTGGTCTTTGAAAAGATCCGACGTTTATAGCTGCGAAAATAGATTGTGCGGTTTTTATATTTTGAACCTTCTCAACAACAACTTTTTATTTACCCTTTGATTATATAACAATACAAATTAAGCTTTTTAAATGAAAATACTAAAGGGTTTAGCCTTCTCCGTGAAATGGAATGAAACTAATGAGCGCCGTCTGCACGATGGCGTCATTTTATTTTGAAACTAGAGGTTAAAAAGACAGAATTAACAAATACCGCAGGGATATCGAAAAATCCAAAACTAGTTCTAACCGAGCACATCACAATTTCTGAACACTTCCTCTCAAGAATAAAATGGCGATGGCTGTGAGGTTTTTCGAAAGAAACAGTTCAAATTAAAATTTAAGTTTGACACAATGTAAAGTATCATACTTTACCCCGACGGCTTTAGCCCGAAACGTTGTTTATCGTCTCTTTTCCATGATGCCAAACATAAATCTAAATCTAAACTTCCTCAAGATTAAATAGCCCCGATCATACACTACTTATCTCCACTGAAAAAATATTTTCATCCCCAGAGCCAGGGAAGCCACTCTAAATTTTCAAGAAAAAACACTTAGCCATATGGCTTGATTACTCGAGATAAAAGATACTAACTGGATTTTTCTCGATATTTTTGGTACTATCACTCTACTTGTATGAAAGCCACTATACATATGACGTGCATTTGTAACGATTTTCCATTGTGCCTGAAAAATTAAGGCTGCAAGTGACTAACCGAAATATTGCATAAAACAACATTAACTGAGGCTCTGATTATATGGAACGGGATAGCCCGGTTAAACGGGCTGAGTTTTTCTGCCGAGATCCCAGCTATCAATATAAACTATGTAAAAATTACTTTTAAGACAACATCGGGTAAATACTGAACATTTTTTATTTCTTAAGCTTTCCCAGCCTCATTTATATCATTTATTCCTTAGATGAAATGGTAAATCAATTAAGTTCGTTTAGGATGGCTTTAACGTTTCCGTCCGTACATCCATGGGTACTCGTATCATGGGAGCCTCGCTTTTATGCAGTGTTTAGATCTAAACATTAAGAAATTGCAAGAACCTATCTAACAGTAGCAAAACAGTTGAATCATATAAAGTGTGTACCGAACATTAGGAATCTGAACTGAGTCACGGTAATTTTTCTCTCTGTGTTGTTATTGTTTTGCTCAATTCTGTCTTGGAATTTTTGTAAACGGGGAGTGAAGGAGCAGGCCTCGTCTTTTACACAGCAGTGACTTGAAAGGAAATCCGGGTAGTGAACTTGATTTAAATTGATAATGACCTGACCACTATGAAAGCTGTTAATTAAAAAAACGAGTTTTGAGTTGATTAACACTAGCTTTTCACCTGTCAATCAAGGTTGACGTGAGGTCAGCTATCAGTAAAATAACGCACAGAGGGACCAGCAATGTCTTCATCATCAGCACCTTCAAAGGACACAATGAAACACTAGCTTTTCACCTGTCAATCAAGGTTGACGTGAGGTCAGCTACCAGTAAAATAACGCACAGGAGGACCAGCAATGTCTTCATCATCAGCACCTTCAAAGGACACAATGAGATCCACGTATGCTTTCCCAGCTGGCATCTTAAGCAGTTTTAACATTCTGCAAAACATAATCATTGAGTCAGTGGATATGCTAAACCACGATCAGAAAAGCGAAAAAAATAGAATTTTCAGGGCGTGAAAAAAAATTACGAAATTTTAGGGCCATCAGAATATCGTCACACGGCAGCGCGGTTGGCGCAGTGCTACGATCTCTGCCTTCTAACCAGAAGGCCCCGAGTTCCATACCCAGTTCCATTGAACGTTTGTGTGAACTTCTTTTCCGCCAAAGTTGACTCAGCTTTCCATCCTCGCGCGGGCTAATCTGCGACGGAATGGTGTCCCGTCCAGGGGAGTCAATGTCTCTCAGCCGCTCAACACTACAGAAACCGGAGATAAGTCCGGTTCAAATGAGCCACTTGGGCTCGTAAAAGGATTTAGCTTTACCTAGAATATCTTCACACAAACACGCAAACTCACTTGTATTCAAGTCTTTTGAAGTGGCCAGGCATAATAGGCACGTACACCATTCGCGCTCCCTGGACAACCATAGTCACATTAAAGCAATACTGGTCCTATATGGTAGATAATCAAATGAAAAATTATTACCGATAAAATTACGTTTACTTACCTTTCAAAGACCTTACTTCAGCTCCTCTGCGGCTTTGCGTGTTGTTTAGCATTTTCAAAGCATTTCCAAAACCAATACACAAGTATCATTAAGGGCCTTAAAAATCATTCCAACCTACCGTGACGCTTCGTGTATCGTTTAAAACACGTTTACTATTAAAAATTTTTCAAACTCAACACATACAGAGTTACACAGTAAAGTCATCGTAATAGTGGTGGGTGTGGCTGAGAAAGATAAACTCACAAGTTCAACGCATGCGTGTCAGTGGTAACTTGCAGCCACTATAGTGGACACTATGACAATAGGGGTAGCGGGCATTACCCCTTACATCTACCCTTAAACAAAGTGAGCCTGAGCGTTAGCAGCCACTATACTGGACACTATGACAGTAGGAGTAGTGGGCATTACCCCTTACATCTACCCTTAAACAAAGTGAGCCTGAGTGTTAGCAGCCACTATACTGGACACTATGACAGTAGGGGTAGTGGGCATTACCCCTTACATCTACCCTTAAACAAAGTGAGCCTGAGTGTTAGCAGCCACTATACTGGACACTATGACAGTAGGGGTAGTGGGCATTACCCCTTACATCTACCCTTAAACAAAGTGAGCCTGAGTGTTAGCAGCCACTATACTGGACACTATGACAGTAGGGGTAGCGGGCATTACCCCTTACATCTACCCTTACACAAAGTGAGCCTGAGTGTTATCAGCCACTATACTGGACACTATGACAGTAGGGGTAGCGGGCATTACCCCTTACATCTACCCTTAAACAAAGTGAGCCTGAGTGTTA
>JAOCNB020176291.1:0-17450 GCA_026546465.2 Palythoa caribaeorum | reverse complement strand
GCCCCGGCTCGGCCCCCCCCCGCCCACACACCCCCGGGCGGGGGGACGCCCACCTGTGGGGGGCGGGGATGCTCGTCGTACCTCTGAGGGGTAAAAAATTCCAGGATTTGGTACCGCTTAGGGTGCCAGAGACGAAAAGTTGGCATTTTTATACATTACGGTACCTTTTAGGGCTTCCTCAGTATCATAAAAATAGAGACATAAAATCGCGTAAGTATTTGATGATGTTATCTTTAGCTTCATTAAATTGATTAAAATGTTGTCTGCATGTGCGCTTTTAGATAGTACCTCTTAGGGTTTGAAATCGACCTGAGCCACGCCAAATTGGTACCTCTTAGGGGCTCCATTGAAATTTTCCTACGACCATCCCCGCCCCAAAAAGTTGGGAGTCCCCAACAACTATCCCCCGAAGGGTAGGTGGACAACGTTGATATATACCGAGACGCGAAGCGCTAGACACCAACCCTGAGGGCGATAGTTGTTTTAGTATTTACCAAATCAGTTGGATAAAAATATTTCTCTTTTAAAAAAAAAATAGGAAACGTGTATTTTTTTAAGCTTCTTTTTATAACACGCGCGCTCGTTGTCACATGACAGTACAGCGAGTGTCGACTGTTAGCTTTTTAAACGTACTAATCAGAGACGATAGAAAAGGCTTGGAGGCACAAGGTCTTCTCAAGTGGCGATCAGGCAGCGGCACATGCAAATTGAGGTTGGCGAATTTCTGTTGTAATGGCTGCTGAATGAAAACTTTGACATACTTCTGTTAAGCTTCGTCAAACGACCTTTTGAACTCTGTTCGCCCAGTAAACATCTCAGAAAAAAATAAATATTGGTAATAAAAACGCAATTTACGATCTTTTTTTGTAAATTTTTAATTTTAACCAAGTCCGTGTTTACAAATTTCAGTTACGAGGATTTCGTGACGACTACGTCATTATTTTAATACAAACTCAAAAATCGGTTTACATGTAATCAGTCTAAATTTTCTCTTGTGAAATAAGACGCCATTTTGACAACCGCCTCAAAATCAACTAATAGTCTTGGATATCGCGAGTGGCGGGAGCCAATCACAGCTCGCGAAAATAGATATCGGTTGCTTTGGTAAATACTAATGTGATTTATAGTTACGCCAATTTTGCCATTGCGGATTATCCCATACAGTCAGTATTTCCGTATTGGATAATTTGCCAGTCAGAGGTTCAAAAACGTACCAACTATGGTAAGACCGATGGGTATACGGTGCTGATCACCACGTCAAACTCACCAGGGAAACAAACCCAGGAGAGATAGAAAATTTAACGGACAGCTGTTAGGAAGTCGTAGAAGACATGAGACGGCAGTAGTTCTCCCGAACCCTACACTTGGCAATTGTTTTCTGTATTGGGTGGAAAGTAGATGTGTGGATACTGTAGGTGATAGTAAGAAAAAAAACCGGTCATTAGAAGGAAGGTGAGAAGTGCAAGTGTATTCTTTTTTCGTTTTCAATCAACCTCGTGTCTTAAAACATTATTATGACGTAAAGATAAAAAAAATCAAAAATGGCACCCACATGCGGGTCAACTCCATACAGATAAATATACCAACAACTCCACCCAACTCGTGCACCACAGTAACCTGACACAAGAGTGGAAAAGAAGAAACACAGAGATGTATATAGAGATTGACACATTTAAGGACCTTCGCTCGTATTCCAGCAAAACCTATACTTCCATTTCCCAAAACTTCACATCCCGTTCATAAACCTTAGGAAAAGAAGTTCTTGATCCATTATTTAAAAGTAGGCAATTAAAATGATGGACTTGGTTAATTCTCATATGACCGTCCCAGTCGCCCACTCCGTTTCAGTTTTCGAAACGACAGAATCGGGGCGATCAGCAGTTTTCACATATTTTCCCCAATTATCCTGAAGAGTGACAGCTTTCTGTAACGATTGTTGGTACATTCTATTTACAATGTTTGACCGCGTTTGATCTCAAACGCGCTCGTGGCCGCAGTCGTTTCACTAGTTCCAGTTCTCTTTTATGGTCGTCCCAGATTGTTGCAGTAATATTTTTAATTTTTAGCAGACATGTTGTGAAGCGGACACCCAAGAACAATCTTAGACCTCTAACATCTGATTTAAACAAAGCTAGCGCCGAGTCAATACAGACCGCTTTTATAATTAAATCTATAACCGTTAAGTATATTGTATGCATGCGATGTAGAAACTGACCACGTCTGAGCCCAGGGCGACCCTGGGTCCAAAGAGTTTCCAGGAGTCACAGTATTGGCTCTCGATCGTCCAGACTCTCCTTAGTATATATGGAATGTTTAACAAATGGAATGTTTCATAAGATTTTTGAAGTTAGATGCGATAAAGACGCGCTCTGATTGGCTTATGCGCAGCTTCTAAATCTCAACTGAAATTATAAAATGACGTCATGCAAAGGTGAAACTCAAAATATATATTTTAAAACAATCAAATCGATAAACGTTCTTGCAAACTATTTGCTAAAACATTCAAACAGCGCCGTTTGTGTTTCTATCGAGTTTTAGAAACACGCGAGGGTGACGTAGAGCACTCAGAAAGCAGAGAGAAAATTTGGTTTCGTCTCGTTTTCTCTCAACACTTCCTTTTTTCCTTTGTTTTCTTCTACGTCACGGCGTGTTTCTAAAAGTCAATGGAAACAAAAGCGACAGTGTTTTATTACCTTATTAAAATAATTGCACGATGGTTGGTTCAACGTGCCTGAGCCAATTGATGTAGCCTCATAAGGCATCAACTGAATGAGCTTCTATCCCTCAACACACCACCACCAATTCCCCACCAACCCCACTCCCGCCCATCACTAACATCACCACGCTGCGATCCTGTCTTACATCATCACGGGTGGATAGTTCATCTAAAACGCAGTGAGTGGAAACCCCAGTTGGTCTACATAAGTACAAGTCGGACGGTCTATGGCCCCTACGGAGAGTCGGTCTACATAAGTACGGGTCGGTCGTAGTACCAAGATCTCTGCCTTCCAGTCAAAAGGTCCGGGTTTCAAACACCGGCTCTGCATAATGCTAAACATATGTCTGAACTTCTTTCTTCCAAAGTTGACTCAGCTGACCCCGAGGGACCTCAGCAAAATGAGTACATACTAGCTTCTGGATTAGTGTCTCGTCCATGGGAAGTCAACGGCTCTTATCCGCTTAACACTACAGAAACCGCTTTTAAGTACCAGCTCCAATGGGCCACTTAGACTCGTAAATGGATTTAGCTTTAGCTAGGAGGATCTCGACAGCCTACTCGCAAGTTAATCTAAACTTTAAGCAGCGACTACATGAGCTGGCAAAAATCTTTATTTGTTAGCTGGTCTTTCCAGGAGAAATTTATGGCTGCTCGCTTTATTCATTTAAATCCATCGTCAAATGTGGATTGAAGCCTAGATGTTTACAAGTGTCCAGGTAGCTAGATGACCAGATTTTTATATCCTTATTTAATATTTGGAGAGCACAAAATTGGCATTCAGGTACAGACAAGAAACAATGGCTATCAATTATCGACCATTAGGAGTCTTTAAACGTATACTTGTAACCAAAAGCATATTTTTGCTCATACCGATATGCAACTTACAGAATAGTTTACCTTATTCACTTGTCTCAAACCACTTTTTCCGCAGAAACATTTCTGTATCCCTATCAGAAACCCACGACCCTTTGAATACCGGTCAGATGCTCTACCCATTAAGCTACAGGCTACGGTCTCGGATTGGGAGTTGAGTTACTTAACTTGGTTCTTGTGGATAGCACACTGGGTACCTGCCCTGCTCATTGCTGGTCTTAATATATCCAACACTACCTTCGTCTTTATTTTTGTGCAAGAGTTGTGTTTGAGAGTGCAATGGCATTAAAACTAAGTTGCTCCAGTTCCCAGCCCAATGGATTACAAAGTTATAGCTGCCTCCTATTCCCACAACGATGAGAAAGTAGCACAATTTTGTTTAAAAATGTTAAATAATCTGCTTGCCCTTTGTGCTGATGTAAAGCAGTTTGTTGCGGTTGAGAACCAGGATTTTACAAAAAAAATCAAACCGTAGCTTTGCCCGCCCCTTATCCTTTGCCACAAACGAGACGCCGAGCAGCAGGTGAATTCGTGCTCACAATCCTATTCTTATTTCTGGCATGTTCTCCCGCATCGAGTCAAACTTTTCTTACACTTGTTCTGCTTAATAAGCAAACAGCATCATCTATATGTATTAAGTGCCGCTTTCTTAAACATTTTAACAACAAATTTATCATAAATTTCATGCCGAAATCATGCATGTCCACATTCTCTAAAGCAAGGCAAATTTGATTTGGTCGCTGTGTCTGTTATAAAAATTAGTTTTTCACTGACTGTTACGTTTATGTCTATCAATTCCCTGTTCAGTCTTTGTAATGAGGCTCCGTGTAGACTATGATGCTCTTTTTGTTAAAGTTCATTAATTAAAATTCAGCAACTGTAGTAATATAATCTCCAAAATTGGTATGGAAATCAGAACTGAGAATATTATGGCTATTGAAGAAATAAGTAACAATAAGAGAAGGTTTATAACCCGATATTACATATGAATTTCTTTTGAGTCACAGCTTAAAAATAAAACCCTTAATCCCACCATAATACCACAAGTATTGTTAACATTTTCTTTCGCCTACGACTTGACTCAATAAAACTGCCACTTTGTATTCTGTTGGCGTTGCGGCGTCTCTTTTCAATTTTGATATCCGGTCATGCCACCCTCTTCATACATTGTTTCAGGGCAAAATTAGTTTCTAAACACTTCCGGAGCTTTGTTGCTAGCTGTTAATGATTGGCCAACAACGCCAAGCGTTTGCTCACGATCACGGGCTAACTATTTAGTCAAGTAGATTTCAAGAGGTTTCTTCTTGGTATAATATTGTATGTGCAAAAACGGAAATGAATGAAAAAAAACTAAAAGCTGTTTAGGTGCATTTTTCACTTTAGGCTAAGATATCTACGTATATTTTCCTTATATTTATCACAAATATATTGAATTATTGATTTTAAAAAAGCAAAAACAGCGTGTTTCCTGGTTCTTTTGAATTTGAGCTCCCAAACGTCTAAGTATAGACACCTGTGCAATTGTGGTTAATTTTCTAAAGGGTGCCATAAACAGCAACTTAAGAGTTAAGAATCGAGACATTTCCGGCGGCAAAACGTAAATAAGTCTTACTTGAACAGAAAACAAAAACACATTTTTGTTTAGTCTCATCAAAATGATATGCTTGTTTTCTCGGCTTGTTGTAATTGAGAACACATTTTGTTCGAGAACATCGCTGTCAATACTTTTTGAAAATATATATAGGATATTTGACCATTACTTGTAAAATCGACACGCTATTTGTGAAGAAAATTTACCTTGAAAAAAAGCATTGAGGCAAGACAAGATAAATAAACATTAAATTTTCGCTGAATTAACACGGTTATCATTCTCTGTTGATTTACCCTGAAATAAGTACTTTTACCAACTTACTTAAATATGATTTTTTTTTCAAATCAGTTTACAAATAATATTATACTACGTGACATTAATATTAAACAAAATGAGGTCTCTATGACTGGAGTAGGTGACAGACTGCAAGTAGGTAGCATAATTTAATGCTGTCTGAGAATCAAAATAAAATAACCTTGTGTTTATGACAAGACAATTTCACCGCCCCTTCCGCCCTTTTTTTTTAAGGAAAAGTGTCGGTGTTTTATCACACTGAGCATGCGCTTCTCTGGTTCTGGTTCAATTCAGTTTTAAAAAAGAATCATCTTGCGAGTGATAAACCGAATTTCAATACCACTGAAATTTTCCAGTGTTTAACACGCAAAGCCTTATTCCGATGTTTGTTGCTTTTTAAAGGTGAGACAGCTAGCTGTGTAACAGACAGTTGCTTTTAAAAGTTTCTGTAGTTGAGTTGGTAGCTTAATGTTTTTTCGGAAGAAGCACGGTGATTAATCACCCCTGCTGTTTTAAACTCAAATACTAACCAGTTTATAATATGAATATGTATGTATATCACTGCGTTATATCTATTTTTTTTACTTTAAAGTGCAATACAATTGTCTGCTGTTCGTATTGTTCATTCTATATAGCTATTTAAAATCGTCCCTATTCATACAGATTCCGTTAAGATATATTCTCGTGTTTTGTTGTTGTTGTTGTTTATTTTCATAAAATAACTGAATAAAAATAATAAAAGTTAATAACTGTATCATCCACCGGACACCTTATTAGGTTTCTGAAAAGATCAATGAATATTTGATTTAAAGTGGCTTGCGTGAAATTTCTGATTTTTGGTCAGAAACTCCAAGTTTCACCGATAGAAACTCACACGGATAGCTGGATCGTTCACTTCTCTAGATTCAAGTACGTGGCACATTGGACATTTTGTTACTGCGAACTCAACTTATCCGTTTGCTCCTCTCAATTACTAAACGATTGTCTAGACAAAAATGTTTGTAGTTGTAATAAAAAAATGCAAAAACGATATTCCTAACGCCATCTAACATTTCCTAATTTCTGACTGGAACCTTTAAGTGTTAAATAATAAATATCGTTCAGATGGTCTACCCACCAAGTTTATACACAGAAATCCTTTTTGGCACCGATTGAGCGTATGATTTTTATAAGGTTTTACACTTTTTACAAACTATAGCTTTTGGAGTGAGGATTTCAGGCTCAAATATTTTTAAAATGTTCTTTTAATGACAAAAACTTTATTGGTTGGGTGTAAATTTGTTATTTTCCATTTCACAACTTTTTTTGAGACTTTAATTATATAATTCGTTTCATATGCCAAGGAAAACAGAAGTGAGTCTTCGCCCAGACACTGCATGTTTATCTGAAGAGATACGAGGTTTGCAACACTTGATAAACATGTAATAAACTGAAAAGTTAGTCACATTTTAGTTGACTTCAATTTAAGGATATGTTGTATTGACGGACCGATTACGAGAAAAACAATTTTTTTCATGACTTTTTACAGATTCAAAACCAAAGGTTGTTCACTCTGAAAAAAGAAGGGTTTTGTATTAAATATTCATATCATAACTGTTAGATGCGCTGTTTATGCCGATCGGTTCAACACAATATATATAATGCGCTTTTGACACATAAAAGCAAACAAGAGCTTATAATTATTCCCTTTTGTAGAAGGACTTCCTGATACAGCCGTTAAAAACTGTCACATTTAGATCATTCCATTCAGTTTCACGATAACAGCAACAAAAAAACTGTTCATCCATGTTGCGTGTGACAACAGGTACAATCATGTATGGAGCTATTGTCATTTGTTGCAATGTCTTTGCTATAATCCATGCGATTGGCTAACTGCAGCTAATTCGAGCGATGATTGGTCGGTAAAAATAATACAGGAGTACTCGCCGTACGTCACATGAGTTTTGTTTCCGACGTTTTAGAGAAAAATAGTTTTCTTTTTTTTTTAATTCATTTTATTTCAAGTTGTTCTCTTTTGTGATATAAAAGCCTCTTAAAAAATCAACTATCCATACATAACTTCACACTAAGTTTTTTTTTTCAACAACTGACATACGTTGGCTGGACGTGCCGTGCCTTCTGTGTTTGGTGATTGGTAGTATATCGTGAAATATCTTGTAGTTGCTTCTGCTATATCGCCACTCAAACGAAATCTGCTCAAAGTTACCTACGTAACTACAAAAATTTTTCAGGGGGGACGTGGAAAGAGATGTGGTAACACCAACATATTGCCTAACTTCCAGGAACTAAATATTCTCTTAAATTCTAGATCTATTTTAGAAAGTATGGGGGCTAGAAGCGCCGTAGGCGTAGGTAAACAGAAGGGATTTTTACATCCATAAAACTAAAAACTGCTCCTAAGATTCCAGGGAAATCGTGGGGGGAGGGGGAGGGAGAAAATTTGAGGTATGCTCCCCATCTATAACGATCGGCTTCACAAATTTTAACTTCCCAAACCACAATTCCTGCAGATGAAGACCTTTTCTATCACCGCTTGTATTACTAATTTATGAAGTTAGGATATACTAACGGAATACAAATAATTATCTTTAGCTAAGTCTAAGATAAAAACTGGTGAATTTATCTCACTACTTGCTATCTTTTTGAGTGTATAGAAATCTACAAAAATATCTGATGTTTTGAGATCTAAAACCAGTTTGCAGACTTGAGCCTGCAGGATTCTGAACCTGCGTATTATACTAGTGCCCGGCAGTATCAGTCATCTGTTGATAAACACTTTTATTAACCCTCAACTGGTCACTTCCTATTCAGTCATTTAACTAGCGAATCACAGTTGGTTTGGCCGCTTATGGTGCTTGGGTATAATTGGGTTTTCTACATGAGGTATTGACCAATAGACTGATTTAACAGTTGCAGACTGTTTAGCCTTCTTGCTGTGGTCAATGCGGATCAAAGAAAACGCACGAATAAACTCGAGGTGAGTATCTGTGCAAATTTTCAACCAGTCCATTTCAGTTGACAGATGATGATAATTGATACAGTTTTTCCTGAATCTGCCAATTAAATGATTGACGTAGTATAGAACATGTACTCATTAGCCCTTCGAATGTAGTTTTTATTTGTCTCTTTGAGACTCAATTGTCTAATTTTCATAGTTTCGACTGGTTTTAAGTTACTCACTTCTTAATTAGATCAGACTAAGCCTTGAGGCTTGACTTTTCTATACGAACAAGCCGAGAAAGTTCTAAAGACCAGTAATTTAAAGTAGTATCCATCTTAAACTCTGCTGCTTTACTTCCTATACTGATAAACTGCATAATTTGTTATTAGCCCTACGAACTCGGTTTCGTGTCTTAATGCTGCACACCTCCGATCAAGAAGCGTCCGTAAATCATGCCGATCAATGATATTAGAAACTTGTTTAAAAAAGCAATTGTATTTCTTAAGAAGGGGTCAGATGATAAGTTTACAATCAGAACTAGGAACGCCCCTACAAGACTATGTTTACAAGGAACTTTGATTTACAAAGGAGAATGAATATTTTAAGAACAGGTGAAGGCACGCAGAACCTGTGTTACCGAAACCGCGATCAAGAACACTATTTCTTTCAATTCGATAAACAGTAATACCAAAACCTTAACTTTCACATGCAATCACCTAACTATTGTTATCACGGTTTAAATGATAAACTGTTTCATTTTAACTGTTGCTTGACTTTAACTTTAAGTATTTGTAAATTGTCAGGTTTATAGACGATGGCCGGTGTTTCCACAGTTTTGTTATTTGAATGACAAAGCCAGCAATAGACGAAAAATTCGGCAGATATGTTATACAATGTTCATTTTGCTTGTTTTCCATTTTACAGGAAACCAATTAACTTTAATTTTGATAAGTGTGGATATAGTGCGAATCGAAAAGTGTGTCTTTGTTACCACAACAGACTACAGCTCGAAATGTCGGCTTTCTTAAACACCTTATGGCCGTATAGAATTTTTTCAACTTGAGCTCAATTAATTTTTTTACTTGCTCACTGTTGTATTCTGTGTTCAAAACTACAATCCTCTGATTATCACCACGGCTTACGTTTCATTTGTACGAGTGATGCGGGCTGCCTCACACCGCACATTTGAGTCGAAGCCAGATATAAAATACAGAGCGTTCGGCAAATCACCTCCCGCCCGCGCCTCAAAATTTCTCAGTGTCTTTAAACTGGCGTTCTGAGGGCTTTACTGCTGAAATTTTGAAGCAGATGTTTTGTGGGT
Source organism: Palythoa caribaeorum (assembly GCA_026546465.2). Lineage (NCBI taxonomy): Eukaryota > Metazoa > Cnidaria > Anthozoa > Zoantharia > Sphenopidae > Palythoa > Palythoa caribaeorum. The sequence goes on along the minus strand of JAOCNB020176291.1, from coordinate 7,711 downwards.
TACAAATTTTTAAAAGGAGAGGATGGATAGAAACAGCATGACTTAGTTTTTAACAAATGTAAAAAACATATGATACTAAGCTAATTCAACTTTGCTTATAAGAATCGTACAAATATACAAGAGTTTCACCGGCTTTACCTGGGTTGCCCTTGAACGGAGCTCGAGTCTTTGACTGTTCTAACTTGGAAAACGTTTACATTTCGATTACTGATGTATTTTTATATAGCTTTTATGGTTCTAAGAACAGAAACAAAACAGAGAAAATCTACAATCATTGAAAAACTTAAGTGCCGGAGAGAGGAGGATTTTACGTCCTTCCCAGCACCCTTTGCGCCGGAGGAGGGAAGCCTTACCCTATACATTTCTGCTTATTCCCCGTCCCACATCCACTATGAGGCTTAGTTGCTAGAATTAAGTTACTAATTTCAGCTGTACAGAAATTTATTTACAACTTTTTCAAAGAGAAATGAAAAAATTCAGTTTCTTCAGGTGTCCCAAGCCAGAAGAATAAATAACACATACCGACATTAGTATATATTTCCTGAAAGGCGCGATATTTTATCCCAAAAACTTGATACTCGTCGTATATCAGTTTACAATGCTGAAAAAGTTGCTCTTCATACAGGAAAACTTCGCAATATTGAGGAATTTCAGATTTTCTTGGTTGTAGTCAGTACGTGCTACTTGATCACAAATTTGAGAACTTAATAGGAGACGGAAGAGGAAATATTTTTGTTTCTACACCTAACACAGGTAAAGCAGTTAACAAAATGAATTTTTAAACATGTTTATTTAACTGGAAACTTTTTAAAAAATGGTTGAAACTTAAAACACTCAAAACAGACTGTCAGAATTCAGTTACAGATTCGACCATTTCCTGTCAGAACTGTCGCTGTGTACTCAAGTTTAAAGAACGTTCTTTATAACTACAAGTTCCCACGCTGTAGGACACTGAACATATTTTTGTAAAGAGTTATTGAGGTTTCCGTAAAAACACAGAAAATTGGATTTTCTGTGAAGTGTGTAGTTAACCACAGAGTTATTTGTTCCTGATTAGTTTAGCGAAATCTATTCCGTGAAGAACTACACGTTTATAGTTTTTTTTTTCCATTTTCTCATAAAGAGAAAATTTTGTTCATCGTGTATTTACAAAAGATCTGAACTAGTGAGTATGTTAAGTGTCGCAATAAAATTGTACAAAATTATCTTTAGGGCTGCTTTTTAAAACCGCACATTTCGCGTAGGATTTTAGTGTTTATATTAATTCGCTGACAGCTCAAACTTCCGCCCGTCCTAGGAGGTATTTTCGATGTTGATTTATCGCTTGTTGGCCTTTCAAAATTAACATTTTAAAATAATTATACCATCAGCAAAAAATAGATGTTACTTTTAGAACATATCCCTTCTTAAATATTTCTGCCCCTATTAAGTCATTACAGGGCCAGTGGTGCTGGCTGTTCTTGATTATTTTGTGAAAAATGCCATGAAGAAGACATGGTTCGACTCGAGCAATTTTAACACGGTCCCCAGGCGATAGTTTGTACTGAGGCTATCCATTAATCAACAAAGTCTACCCAGCCTCTTTAACATGTTACGAGAATAATGAAGTCAAGTTGTCATTTTTTACGTCTTCGTCAAGTTATTTTTTGCTCGATATCCGGAAAGGATATTTAAGACAGATTGCCGACCTGTTTTTCTGATATCAGCTCCAAGGTCATCACCGCGTAGCTGCAGACCGGACAGCGTTTGGTGACAAACTAACCGAGCTCAGGAAGCGAAGGTTGAAATTCCACATCAAACACAGATAATCTCGGCACCTTTGAAGTACCAAATTCAATAAGTTTCCGGAAGACCTTTCTTTTAGAGTTCAGAATACATAATTTTTTTCATAAATAAACTTGGTAGTCAGTGAATGGTTGGGGAACCGATGTTCAACTATAGATAACATATCACAAACATTTTTAAATTCTAGGACTGATTTTGATCTCTTAAGTGGTTTAAGTGGAATAAAAAGAAGAATATCCAGAAATCTTGCTAGCGAGGCTTTGGGAATATGCTGGAATAGACAGGTCAAATGATGACCGGAAATAACTTAGTTTGTGTAGATATGCAAGACGAAGGTCCGCGTGCTTTGTCTACGTTGCCAAGTAATTATGTTTTCATGATGTATTGCCCCTGACAATAGCAAAGCTCAAAATCATCATTAGAACCTCTAATGAATCGCTCTTTTTCAACTTTGCGCCTTTAGTGTCGCGTGTAATATAATTAGACCGTTCTTTAAAACATGATCTCTCTGGAACTTGTTCAGAAAAATCGAACTAGTTTTATCTTTTTGCTTTATTTGTTGTAATTTATTTCAGTTTAACTTTGTTTTCACCCTTTCTGGTGTAGATTCAAATTCTTGGCTCTGTATCAAGCGGCAACGGAAGCTAATATATTTTGAAATCGGAAGTGCTTTTAAGCGAGTTACAGATCGCCCAAGTTATGATTTATCGCAGAAACTGTATTGGATCGTTTGGTAACAACATTTTAATGCATCGCCATATAGGAAATAACTCTGTATGGAGTCTTACATCTTAAAAACAACCCACTAAAAGTCAAACAAGGACGGCGCAGTTGACAATCTGCAAAGTAAAAACTCCCAACAATAATATTTTTTTGAGCGTCTCTTGGGACGAAGGTGACAGTTGTGTCTTGACAACTCAATAAAGCTGCGTCTTAGAACTTTATAAAGCCCGTGAAGTTTTCAGTTTTGAAAGCTTTAAGATCTTTGATGCAAGTGATTGAATATGCACAGAATGATGGTAATGTTAATCCGAAGATAGTAAAACAAATACCATTGTCTGTCCTCTTTTATTCACAAATGAATAAACCGGAAGTCCCAGTGAGTAGGCAAATTCTCGCGCGCAACCTGGCACATTCATAAACAGCCAATGAAAAAAAAAATTCTCAACTTCTCTCGAGTGTTCGCGTCAAACATTGCACAAATCTACCACATCTAAGCGTTTCAAAAATAAAAATTTGAAGGATTTTTGCGAATTTTATGAAGCAAATCGAACGGTACGCGGACGAGCGAATAATACCATTAAAGTATCGAGAGGCGTGGCTTTGACGTCAAAGATTGATTTTACAAATATGGCAGGGCACATAATGAGAGGCCCGTGGGCGGCCATGCATGAGCGTTTTCTTTAAATGTGCTGGAAGCAAAGCATGTGTGTATATGTGTATGTATGTATAGATATTCCAGTCGCAACCGGTCGGTGCAAAACCAGAAAAACCCAATCTTTTTATCGCGCCCGAAAGTGTCACATAATTCAACCTAGGAATTAGTCCTTTGATATAAGTTTACTGTGCAATGTCTAAGTGATTAGAGACCACGGGTGCCTGATACATTCCTTTACTTCCTGCGCGGGTTGACAGTGGCTCGTGTACACGGAACTGTTCGTCTTGTGTGTCTACAGGTAGCGATCGATTCCTCTGATTCAAGCTATCCACAGTGTAGAGAACTTTTGCTTCATGTTCTGTCTAATCACATTCTTTTTTGGATCAACGGCTTGACTTAATTGTAAGTTGTCTTTTTACTTATGTTCTTCATCGAGTAGATAATTCTAAATATAATCTGCATTTTGATGAACCTAATGTCAACTGATGAAAGCTTTATTCATGTTCATTTTGTAACCCTAGGGCTCTTTAGAGCTGCATCGTACAACAACATACAGTCTCGCAAGAATTTAGTGACCAGATGAGCATTGGAGAGAATGTTGAAGAAATAGTAGACCAGCGAATCATGACTGTGTCTTGGTGCTATCGAGGGTCCCAAATTGTGCCTTGACAATTGTAATACAAAAATTTTGACACACGAGCCATCACAGTTAACAGAGAGCCGTGGCAGCGGAAAAGATTTTGTTTCCACTGAACATCAATGTTTAATGGCGCTAGATACAACTGTGTCATTTCATGAAAACCCGTTGGAAAAAGTTGCAATATGGGAGCGCAGACTCTCCTATGATTTATCAAAGCACAGGGAAAGACCTTCAACAATAAAGTCAGCGGACAAAGGAGATATAATTGTCATTCGAAATTCGGATCAAGAATCGAAGGCCGAAGAGTACAATCGTGACTACTGTGTAATTACCGCGGCTTCAAAACCACCATCTCAATCTCCCATTAGACCATCGGTACTTAGTTCTCACACGGCATCTTTAAGACTCTCAAGCAGAAATTATGAATCATTTGCTAAGAGACATTTAGGAGGTGAAGTGATTTCACCACAACAAACAATTACAACCCAACCGCTTCCACATTCTGCCAGTGAAAACGACCGGAGTGAATGTAGGGCTTATACTAAAAACCCAAACCTTAATGACATACAAAAATTAAGTAACGCAGACGTGAAGATTTTCTGTTGTGGCCGAGACGTGGAGCAAGTAATGGAATATTGTACATGCTTGTGTTGTGTAAAGGGATTGTTTTATCATTGTACAAAAGATTCATATGCTGAAGGTAGCATTGCCGAAAAACCGTGCGCGTGTACGCCAGTAGGCAAGAACTGTGTCAAGCGATGGACTTGCCTTGGGGTCTGTTCTATTTTTTTGCCGTGTCTATTGTGCTATATTCCCGCAAAAGGGTGCTTAAACGTAGGAAAAAACTACAAGCAGCACCGATATTCGACTGTGCAACTTTCAAATAAGAATCCGCGACCGCCCCGACAAAACGAGATCGATAATTTATAGTGATATTTTTGTATTCGATGGACAAAGTATTTCTTCTTTCAAATACACATTTTATTTATGCGCCATTGTAAATTGTAAATTTTGTGAAAAAGAGACTCTAAGAAATTTAAGTCCCTAAGTTGTTAATGAAAACTCTATTTCAGTATTTCAGCAAAAGTAGTGGGAAAATATTTCTGTCTCCACGTTTAGATAGCTACATTTACTGTACAGTCATGTGTTACAAGTGTTCAACTCGACTGAAATCAACGTTGTATCGAAGGCATCTTTAAAATATAACCATTACTTGCCTTTCAGCCAATATAAACTTTATATACAATATATTCCAAAAATACAGGTTTCGGTATAAAGTCAAAGCCAAATTTGTTTATTTTATTTTTTCAGAGTGGAAATCAAAACAGGATTTGATACGGCTGTTGTCCAACAGAGCGAAAATTTCTCACTCATCTTAACAGTGACAGATATCAATTAGGCAGCATACCCAAAAGCCACCAATATTTTTTTTAACCAATGGATGTATTTAATGACTGTTACTGCAGAAGGAGAAAAAATATTTTATTTAGATTTTATTGTTGCATGAGCTACACTGGTAAGCCAATAATTCTGATCTGAAATGGTGTATGCATATTTGCACCGACGTGGAAAAACATATCAAGGCTCTTATGGAAGAGAACATTTAATGCACTTCCTGAGCCGTGAAGCCAACCCAGTTGCATGACACAACTTAAAGATTCAGTAAAATTTATTTGTATCCATCCGGAGATTACTTATGGTAATGTCCCCTGTAAACACTGATATATAAAATATGTATATTAAAAACATATAGTATTTCTAAAAACCGTTTGGAGGATTCAAAGATGCGCCAATAGGGGTTTTGTGAAATCATCTGCTCATTAAAACTTGAAATTGATAAAGTTTTAAACAAAGTAATTTGAGCTTTGGGATTCAAAGGCTTATTCCCTTTATAATAAATTCAACAGTTGAAAAACGCCTTGAGTTTGGTACGTCAGCAAAAACATGAATTTCAAGTTGTTTCGTAGTATGGCTTTCACAAAGCTAAGCTTAATGCCCTACGAGTACGATATGGTACGAGTTTTCGAACTAGTAACTGCAATCTTTGTTTGAGTTGGTGGCGCTGTTCCAAAATTGTTGTTTGCTGTGTAAAACTTTGGTGTCTATTCACGGTAACCGGTTTTCATTTCCAAGGATGCGATGAGAACTTTGCTTCTTGGATTCCTACTCCTATTTATAGCTCGTTGTTACCTAGCTCGAGAACTGGTTGAAGTTGCTTCAATCAGCGAGCTCTCCTGCGAATGGCCCCGTACCCAACATTCCTTGCCCAAGAACTTTATGACAACCACAGAATTAGAACCATGAATTATTATTTCATTTCTCTACTGTAAAATCAGTTTTTATTAACATCTGCCTTACTATAAAAACTGGTAATTTCTGATTGTTGAACAAACTTTGCTGGCAAAGTTTAATTTTCAAGTACATGGAATATAATTACGCTCAATTTAACAAGCAGGTTTCTTTTTGTTTTAATGAGCATATCACTGGCTAGGTTTTTTTGTGAAGTAAATTGTCTGTTGGTTAGAAATAATTCTTCCTGACTTTTATGAATTTTTGTTTCGGCTAGAGAACCTTAAGAGACGCAAAAGACAATGCATCATTTGTTAAAAGTTAGACCTTTCATAAAAGCATCTTAAATTCAAAAGAGACTTATTTAAATATAACAAGATCAGTTCTAAGTGTCGTCAAAATGGATTAGAAATTATCCAGTTATCCAAATTAACTGAACACAATGAAAAGCAAGTGTTATTGGCAGGTCTTTTTACACTACGAAGTTGACCTTGATAATATAATTAAAAAGAAATACCACGACTATTTCTGGAAGCCTTGTAGACAAATAAATTAAAGGCTTGTCCTAGAGCAGGAAGCAGGAGCTACCCGATATTTCATACTTAAGATCAAGAACTTTGTGATGTGCATGTTTAGTCATTGTGGTAGAGTCGTACTCATACGCCCAAAGCTCTAGAGTTTAGTGTTAGAATATTATCTGATTATCTAAGTACAGAACGCGAACACTTCTTAAATCATGGATTTAAAATCATGTTTTCTTGCAAGTGTTGAGGCTAGGTTCTTTTGTATGAGTGTCAGTATGTTCTTAAAATTGAGAAATTACATGTACTTGTTAAGAAGACAATTCACTTGCGGCGGTGGAAATGCCACTGTTTAACGCCTTAATATAACACTTTGACAGCACCTGACAGAAGTGTCAGTTATCGCGTTGTACTAAGTAAACCAATAAAAACTACAGAAGAAAAAAACAAATAACTAGTGACTAAACAACAAAACAAATTTGGTTTTGTTTACAATCAGAAAGCAGGTTATATCTACAAATTAAGTCCTGACTTCATTTGACTTCGCTTGATAGTGCTTTTGTCCTTACACGAATACATCGTCTGTTGTTAGATTTTCATCTTCTGCCTCTTAACAAAAATCAAATGAATTCATAAATGTAATATCCTCGCGGCTACTTTTCTACTGCTTGTATATCCAGTGCAAAACTATGTTTTAGCCCTGTCACGAATCTTGACAATGTTACGTTAGTTGTTTATCCGAGTAAAAATATGTTCAAAGAAAAGTCCTTCAGTTGACCTGACACCCTGAACTAATTAATTGTCAAGAAACAAGCTATATATATCTTCAAAATTTCTAGGTTTTTTTTCAAACGTTATGTGCGTAACTCGGCTCCGTTAATTTCAGACAATAAGCATTGAACAATTCATCGATTTTTGTCGATCCTCCGGCTCTAAACTAGTAGGGGTAGCGAATGGTCCCTTAAAAAACGAAAGTCTCGGCAAAATAGAGTTAGTTCTCGAAATCTCGTCATATATTTTGCCATGTCTCGAAGCCTCGTATTTTTTTGTTACTTTCTCCGTCTCGGTGTCTCGGATTTTCCTCGGATTTTTCATATC
>JAOCNB020175697.1:0-17451 GCA_026546465.2 Palythoa caribaeorum | reverse complement strand
TTGTAGAATTGCACACAGTTTAGGTATCCTGCTGATGAACAGTAACTGTTTTGCCATTAATTTTCAGCAGCATATATTGTTTATGTCTGTTCAGATATCAATCAATAAAGTTTACCATTATCTGCTTTTGAAAATTAGTGTGCAAATAATAAACTTTATGTGTTTTAAGTTTTCTAAGGTCTTCCAGAGTTTCATTAGACACTACAGCAAGTTGTTTTTTTCCTTTTGAAGTGAGTCAACTTGTATTTGAATTACTTAGTTTTTACAGGCAATGATCATTTGTTCTCGTTGTAGCCTTCGTCCACGATAAAATCACGATGCCGTCACCTACATGTACATCTACTGTGACCGAGAGAGCTGTAAAATAGATGTGAAAATCTTCGAATTAGATCGATCCTTTATTAGCATTGGCACTGATGTGACATTCCTGCATGCATTCTTGTTGCAGTTGTTTATGGGGAAGTGTCAATAAAGTTTACCATTATCTACTTCTTGAAAATTAGTGTGCAAATAGTGAACTTTATGTGCTTTAAGTTTTTTAAGGTCTTCCAGAGTTTCATTAGACAAGTTGTTTTGTTCCTTTTGAAGTGAGTCAACATGTATTTAAATTACTTAGGTTTTACACGCGATGATCATTTGTTCTCGTTGTAGCCGTCGTCAACGATAAAAACAAATAAAATCACGATGTCGTCACCTACATGTACATCTACTGTGACCTAGATAGCTGTAAATTAGATGTAAAAATCTTTGAATTAGATCGATCCTTTAGTAGCCTTTGACACTGATGTGACATTCCTGAATGGATTCTTGTTGCAGTAGTCTTTTGGGGGAGTGTCAATTGTAGAATTGCACACAGTTTAGGTATCCTGCTGATGAACAGTAACTGTTTTGCCATTAATTTTCAGCAGCATATATAGTTTATGTCTGTTCAGATATCAATTCGAAAACCTCCGTTTTCTGTGACATATTCAGTAGTGTGGACTGAAAGCAAAAACAAATAAAAATGTATGCGAAAAACACATTTATGGTTTGGACCGGGCCAAATTCTATTATTTTTCTACATCATTTGTATTAGATTTGGCACCTGTGAAGTTCGAGGTTTGAAAAGGGGTTCCTGTGCTTGTGTGGCTGAATTTTGTTTTTCGCAAAGCACGTTAGAAACAAATAATTACGGAGATACGATGACTGAGCATCATTTAACACAAGTGATAAAATATGAAAGTCTTACATTTACAAATGCGTGAAGACTTTTACGTGAATATTCATCTTTGACATTTTTTCTGGAAGACATGAAACCCCGACTCCCTGTATCAGAAATTGAACTGACTGCCCTAAAAATTAGAACACAAAATATCGATATCTTGCTAATTTTTAAAAAAATGTTTGTAATTGGTAGATGTGAGTAACAATGATCGTATGTCAACTGCTAATGTTAGCAGGTCATAAGGTGGAGTTGACGTTCTGGAACTTAATTTCAAAGATTAATTTAAAATTAAACTAATCTTACCAAACGACACTTAAAGATACATACCTCTATTTTTATTGTTCCCCTTATGCTAACGCAGATATAGCTGTTTTCCTTGATGGAACGAATTCGTATATGACCATTTATATTGACAGATTCCAGCATCATTCTTGCTACAAACAAAAATTTTAAAGGGACTTTAGTTATTTGATAACAAGTGTTTCCACAATCATCAAAAATTTAGCTTGAACCAACACCAATAACGCTTTTGACTTTTTTTAGAATGAATTTTTAGGGCTTGTTTGTAGGACACAACAGTTACGGATATCTGCGTGATTTCGCACACAAACGAGTGTTTATCTGTTTTATTATACAAGAGTATAACTAAGTCAATGCCATTGTAAGTAAACTTTAAAGTAGATTTTCGAGGGAGAAAGATAACGTTTCTCTAAGAGAACGATTAAAACCAAGGTTTTGGGCGGATAGAAAGAGAGATGTCGTGTTATCTTCCGGAGCAATATTTGTCCAAAAACCTTATCGGTTGCCCTTGATTTTTTGAATTTAGACAACAAAGGTAATGTTATTTCGAGCTGAATAATATAAAATTTATCTTGTTTGAAATACCAGTTGTCTAGTTATGATAAACAAGTGGTGGTATGTCCACAAGATTTACCGCATTTCAATCCACTGCCTCCGCCCGTTGGTCCCACCCAGAAAACACATCAAGATTGCAATTTTATGTAAACACATTTTTAAAATGACGATGACAATGACGATGACGTTCACGATGGTGACGATGACAATATTTTAAACTACTTGAAAAACGTACTGTTGACAAAGTATAGCCGTAGAAAAGAATTCATGTGAGGATTATTTCTTTAAAAATAAAGATATGATAAGAGCAATTTGGGCGTTGATTTGACCTGAACATATATACTTCCAAATATTATTCAATGTTTTATTTTATCATTTTACTGTTAATCCAAAGTATGTCAAATTATCGAAACTCTGTCGGAACATTTGGTTTTCAACTTAAAGTTAAACATCAACCCACCCTTTCCCTCTTTTCAAAATAAATGTTGTACCTCAAATTCTGAACTGATTAACTTTTAAATAAATTCTACAAGTTAGTACAAATTATGCTGTCCTATGGCATAGCTTGGGAGCATTCTTCTCTCTTCTGTTGAGAAAACGAAAAAAACTTTGTCGCCCCATTTATTTGCACTGCTTGTAGTTGTAGTTCAGTTGTCCCAAAGCTAAAATGTCTTAAAGACTTATTTCGGTAGTTACCTTAATTGCAGTGGACTTCTTTGCAGTTCTCGACAAATTTATAATTGAACACTGATTTAGTGACACTGAATGGTTTTAATCTGCTGGTGTACTTTCCTAGCCGTCTTAGTTATTTACTTTAATAAAATACATAATTTATATTATCCATTGCAAGGAAATTCTGGATTTCCGTTACAAAAACTCTTGAAGTGTTAAACGAGTACGGAAACATGGTTTTCATAAACAGCTAATCACTTATACAAGATTCAGGTCAGTGACGTGTCTGGGAATTACTTTCAACAAACCAAAATAGCTACTTAACTTTAAGCTCAATCACGTCGCAGGAAAAAGTTCACTTAGAAAAAATAGCCGATGGTTTTGCTGATATAAGAAACCAGAGTTACTTACGGACCACGTTCATTAGCTTGTCGAATTATTTTTCATCCAATATAAGGCAAAATCTTATAGGGGATTGTAACCAATATCAGTTTGGTAAAAGTGCAAGCAATAAAACTTATAATGCACATGAGAAAGTTGTATTTCCGGAGCAAGATTCGAAGTGATTGAGCTGAGTAAATCAGTCAATACGACTCTATATGACTGTGTTATCTCACGGTATCAGAGAATCAATGTCAGAAGTAATGCCTACATTAGTTTTCAAGTTTAAAGTCTTTTAATGATATCAGATTTTAAAAACGCTTCATTGGTAACGAAATCAAATCGGTAACCTGTTTATAATGATTTCTCAGTGGAGTTTCCATGTGGCATGTCATTGCTGATATTACCTCCTTTGCAAGTTTCAACCTTTTTCGGTGTCAATTGGGAGGTCATACTGATACATAAATGACTAATACTTAGTTAAGTGCATGGGACGGTCAGGCTATAAGGCAGGGAAATTATTAAATTTGTCTCCACCGACTGACTTAATTGCAGCTGTTTGATTAAACAGTGTTTATTGATTACATGAAATGTACTTTTTTGCGAAAAAAACGAAACCCACTCGAGACTTAAGATGTTTTACAAGAAAGATAACCTTGAAACCCAGTGTGCGAGAAGTTTCGTCACAAACTCTAGTCTCTACTTGGGCTTCTTTCAGTGGTGGAAAATATATAAATATACGTTCAAATACTTGTTAACTCTGACAGTTAATGTCTGTTCCACTAAAAACTTAATTCTTTGTTTCTTTAGTTAATAAAAATTGCTTTGCAAGGGTACTGAAGATCTAGAAAAGCTTTTTCAAACTAAAAAAATTCAAATCTCTAACGTAATCTATCTGAAATTATTCATTTATTAAGTTCGTGATCGCACAGATTCATCTCACTTCGCTTCGGTCCCTGAGTCTATGAAAAAAATTGTAATAAACTATAGACTTAGTGTGCAACTGTATTCAGTCGCTCACCGCAGATATAGATATGCCGCAAAGTAATAACAGTTGAAAACGCCCGCTATTAAGGAGAAAAACGCTTAATTTACCGGGAAAAACAATACCGCGACCCCTAAGGCGATGTTTCGCGCTAATGAACTGTTTTAACAAGACGACCACCCCACACCACCTGATGAAATTCTTCATTTTCATGTTTACAGCCCAGAAAGGGGAAACAAAACATCTATAAGTGAATCTAAGCCACATTTTTTCCGTAAAACAGAACTTTATTTCTAGCAAACAGATATTATTTCGGGTACGTTGCTTTTAATAAATGTCATGTGAGAAAGCTGAGAACGCTCGGTAACTCTGGCTTTGTCATCGAAGTGACCTTCAAAACCTTCAGTCAATGCCGAACTTTCAGCAAGACTTGAGTTCAGTAGTTTGATTCGACCGACAGGCGGCAGTTTACAAAAAAAGTTCTGGTCAATGTCTTTTCACTAAGGAATTATTAGCTAACTTAATTTGTAATAAAAAAACTCATAGGTTTTGTTCAAAGAAATATTTTTAACTTTAGGGCTTCGTATTGTTAGAAAATATGGTTTGTTCCGTGAGTTAATGGCCTAAAGAATAGATTTGATGTCACGTAACTTGCTGGGCCACCCAGTAATAGATTATATTTTGCAAGGTTAGATGAAAATGATAACCTCAAGCGACTAAAATTCAATATTATTGTTTGGACTAAAATTCAAAGACCTTACGTTGCAGAAACGCTTTTGATATTCTGTACATCTCAGCTATTTCTAAACACAGCGTAAAGTGAACTTTCGGAAAGATAAATGAACAATCTGATAACTCGAGAACTTTTAACCATAACATTCTGATTTACTTAATTCTGATTTACTCGATTTTGGCTTTGTTTGAAAAAAGATTTGTAGAGGATTTGCAAAAATCAGTTAAAGCACCCAAAAATAGCAGCTTATTTTCAAAGTTTAGGCGGCTTGGCTTTCCACCAAATGTTCCGAACTTGGGACTTCTCCAATTAGCGGCTCTTGGAAAACTGAATTTTTTGAAGTAGAAACGGAAAGAAGAGTTTTACAACGATGATAAATTTGTGCCGTACCGCTCGGAGTATTCCGCTTCTTACCTCTTTCTTCCCCGTCTTCTCCCCAGCCATCTAACTTTGTCCCGTTAACCCTGAGATGGCGACCGCTGTTCTTTGAGTAGATTTGAACAGGACGGTGTATGCTTATCGATGTCCCACCGAGCTTGTTCTGTGATTCATGAAAAACAAAGTTCTGATCAGTAAAGAGTGAACTGAGCCTGGCAATTTGTAAATATAATTGATAATTCTTTTCGGATCATGAATTATATTCCACAGTTCTAACAAAAATTCCTGCACACGAATTATAGTATCATACTGAACTAAATGAACCATAAAAACCACCACGAACGAACACAACTATATTTACCAGCAACTGATTTTAAATAGATACACATCGTACTATAAACAAGTGTCGACAAACATGAAACCTCTCGGAATCTCAACTGATGCCTGTTGATCTATAGTATATATAAAATAGGAATTTACTTACAATAACTGCAGCAACATCCTCAATATTTGAATTCAAGGGAAAAGAACATGTTCTTTGGCTGAAGTAAATAAATTGCGTTAGTCGTCTTGTTTGTTAAACACCATGTCATATACACATACGTAAACTAGTCACGAGACAGAACAGTTATTTCAGTCGTTCTCTAAAAATTGCATAAGGCAACAAAAAAACTGACTGAGAAAAGAAGTAAACATACCTTGAAACTAGTATAATACAAGCCAAACAAAAATTATGAATGTACATTAATTTGTACATGGCTGAATGAAGTCACGAACGAGAGTGTATAAAGGAACTCACTGTTAACCGTTCAGTAACAACGCTTGTAGAAAGTGTTCTGCAGTTCAACAGGTAATTTTGTATTTATAAACAGCCTGCAGGATCATGTAACCGCAGACAATTGAGTTGGTCCGTCATCCGTGGCAGACTGAAGTTTCACACCCAACCGGCTTATTTGACATTTAACGGACATTCCGTACCACATTTCTAACCCTGGTATTTATTGTTACCGGTTTTTGGTATTGGGAGAGAGACCGTCTCGACGCTTTGTCAACGACATAATTTCCCCTAATTATTTTTTAAAGCATTAAAAATCACCGTAAACGGGAAAATACATTGTGTTAATTAGAGACAGTTAACGCTTTCGTGTTCTCACTGACCGTTTTAGAACAAGTCTATTCCATGTATTGAACTATTAGAAGGAACTTTCAAGATAATATGAACTGTAAGTATTTATCTATATTAAACTATTTACAACTACCGTGATCACTGTAGCTTAATTGAAAACGTGTATCCGCCAGTGAGAAAACGGCGACTGCTGTCTATGATTTTCTACCGAGGTTGAAGATTAAGAATTTCGGAAAATAGATAGAATTTGTTTCCAATCATTTTTGTCTTTCGCGAGAATTAAATCCAAATATATACTTTACTTTGTACTTTATTAACATTTTCGGAAAGGATCGGGGGAGAGCGAGCATAAACAAATGGATCCGCTGGAAATCTCAAAAATAAAAAATAAACATACGTAAGCCGTTTTTAATAGCTACATCCACGCATTGAAACGAAGACAATATCAAAATAATATACGCTGTACCAGTATACATCCCAAATATTCATGGCATTACAGGGCTATTAATCTCTCATTTCTGGTCGCTATTTTTAAAAGTATGCACTTGTTCCAAACTAAACTGACTTGGGGTCAAAAGAATTTTGTTTTTCTTGTTGTATTTGCGTAGATTGGTCAAAATACCAAGCCATGGGGCCCTATATTGTTTATCAGATATGTTCAGTGTTAATTTCCGATTGGCATTTTCCCGAAAGAAATTCATCCCGCGCAATTTTCCTGTTCCTAGTCCAGACGTATAAACCATACAAAACAAATACCAACTGATAGAAAGCCAATAAAAATATTCAAAATGACACATTTTTTAGAAATAATATTATTTTTCTGCCGACTTTTTCATTTTGCGTCTTATATTTTATCTATTTTTTGTTTATTTTACAGAGTTCATTCTATGGGCTGCAAATGTATTAGTTAAAAAGGAGATTTAGTTGTATTAAAAAGTATTGCTAATATAACTCAATAACTGTCTTTGACTGCATCAAAACGAAAACAACACGAGAATATTATTAAAGGAGTCAAGCACATCATTATAATATCATGTCTTACTCATTGTATTTATCAAAGAATTCTAGCTAAAAGAATAATGGTAGCGCGCCAACTCGCCCCGCTTTGTGTAGCTTCCGCGTTAAGCGGCAACTCCGGTTCCTGTGTCGATTTCTATGACGTCTTCAGGACATGCAAAGAGTTACAAAATATTTTGGAGGAAAATTCTTGCATGTCCCACTTCAAATACTTAAAATAAATTCTCTGACGCAAATCATCTTTTTCAATGCAGGAAATTTTAAAGAACTAAATAAGCCGGAACAAAAGGTTTTAGATTTTAGTCTGAGAGAAATAAGAACCCGAAACAAGACACCACTAACTTCTCTTGATACAATCTTTACTCATTACTGTGTGATAGTGGGAATCTCACAACAAAAAGACCTCACACGCTGAATTGGATTAAAAGCAAGACTATGTAGGGGAAATAATTGCCTTCATCAAAAACAAGCTAATCAGACAAATGTCAATCAAAACTTCAAGCAGTAATTTTTATTATGTATTGGCGCTTCATCGTTTGAGCAACTTCCTTAATTTATTAACTACCGTTTGCCCCCCGGGCGCTGTGCGAATTATGCACCGTTACATGAAAGATATGAAATATTGAAATTCCTTTATTTGAAGTAAAAACACGGCGCTTGGTACCACATCACGCGAACGAACACTCAATTTCTAGAATTTTAAATCTTTATTACCATAATCACAAGGCAATTAATTGTTTTTATGCAATCTCTTGGCTTAAGATAACAGACTTGCCAAAGATGATAATGACTGTGTCGGTATTTCCAGAGAAAGTGAAAAAACAGTTGTATTCAACGTGGTACACCATAAGAAAGTGAAGTTTACTGACGCTTGTCGGAGTGACTGAAGTGTACGAAAGATAGGTTGAGAAATAATAGTTATGCAATACAATTATAAATTTATTACAAAGACTGAAAGAGTGAAAACCCGGTGAGGAGTTAGCTCGTTCTTCTTAACTCCAGTTGCTCATTAAAAGGAAATATCATGCTGACCTTTATACCCAATATCTCTGAGCTACAAAAATCAGTAACTCGCTCCCAGACAGTGTAGGAAAAATATCATCTTTTTAAGGAGTTTAAGATAGCCTGATAAAGGAATTGAGATTTTAGTATGATAATTTGATTGTTCTATATAAACTTTTATTTGTACATGTTCCTCGAAGATATCAGCTCAAGCTAATCTGTTAATTTGAATTGAAATAATATTTATGTATTTATGTAGGTAGGTAAAAGAAAAACAGAGGGCAGAGGAATCGAAAATATGAGACAAGAGAAAGAAAAAGACAAAGTGTCGTAAATAAACGCGAAACTTTCTTTATTCCATGAGGGTTGTGGGTGCCCTAAAGAGTCGATAAGCGGCATTTCTTTTTAAATTTAGCGACAATCGTTGCCGTCGTTTACAACAGATAAAACGATAAAACTTCGGATAAGTATTTAAATATTTAGACATTTAATTTTAATTTAAATGTTTTTTAAAAATGAAAATACTAAAAATAAACCCTAGCGTACAAAATGTGATAAGTTTGTATATTTGAGTCAAAGATGTTTTCAGTAATGTTTAGTCTTGACACGAGAAACAAGGCGACAGGATTTAACGAAAATGCGGAATGTTTCCAAGACAACATTTGCAAAACCCTTTATAATGCCATTATTAATTTTTTCATTTTCCCTCTCGTTTTAAAAGAACTTAATACGTAAAAAGTAAATGCCAAATATGTTTACTATGACAAAATCCCAACGAGTGTGGCTTAGTCTATATATAATAAAGAAATCATTACAAAAAGTACTTAATACAAAATTAGATTAACTCACTGCTTTCAAAATCTATATTTGTTTCAACAAGGCTTACTTTCGATTTAAAAGTGCTTAAGTTCTAATAATGATTAAAGGATTTTGTTGTAAATTTGATTCATTTCCTTGTAATAATGCAATATAAGTTTAATTTAAATAGCAACTTGCTTTTCTATAAATATGATTCTTTACATGAGCAGAAAGTAACTTTTACAATTTCAATCAAAGTGAATTTAACTCAAGCATGAAACTTCTATCTAAAGACCATGTGTATAAAACTTTGCACTCGTATTTGATTTCGCGTGCATGTACTTGATTTCACAATTTTGTACTCTTGGCTAGCAGTGATTCCTGCTAAGACGAAGTAAAACAGCGCCATTTTAGAATTTCCCCAAATTTCAAAAAAAAAAAGAAAAGTTTGGGTTTTTAAGTATTTTCTTCAAATAGTAAACTACCGTATTAATTCAGACAGATTGCTAATTGTATTTGTCACAGTGTTTTAGCATTATCAAGATTCTTAAACGGGTTTGTTTCGACTCTGAATTGCGGGCTTTGAGTGCACGTTTTAAATAGTTTGGTAATTCAAACTTGCTTCCAAATTGACTCAGTAGTCACCAAATCTAAAAAAGTGCCTCCCTCACAGTTTGTAAGTTTTTGTTGATAAACTGGGATATTTCTTTAAGTGGCCTAACTGTGTGGATAGTTGTATGAGCCGATGAACCAAAACGAGTGGATCATTCAAATAAAACTGCGACCAAACTTCATATCTCATCATCTAAACGTTTTTTTAAAAAAAAATGTATATTTTCGGTGGAAAATATTTCATTTGATACCTCATACAATGAATAAAGGTAATGACACACGGCTAAACCCATTTGCTAATTAGCAAATGATTGATTAGTTTCCCATACATTGTGTGTTAGGTGTTAATGATTTTAAAATGTTATTGCGTTCATTTGTACGATAGTACAGTTGGAGTCGGTCAACCGCGAAGACCCCAAAAGAGACTTCCTCAAAATTCCTGGACTGTGGTCGGGTTAAGCCGAAATACAAGCAGCGATTTCTCCTTTAAGGAAAGATTTGCTGTTCTCATAAAATACTGTTTTGATTTTCATAGTAAAAAAATTGCTCATTCCCAAACTACAGCTCAAATCAGTCTCTACAAAATTGGAAACAAGAACATTGGTTAAATGTTTAACCCTGGGTTAGTGCTGATCAGCTTTTAAACAACTAGGTCCTGAATTTTAAAAGAATTAAATCCAAATGCGTATGATAGAAAAAAAGTTCAATTTGCTTAATTAGATTGTCATGTCTACGTTTCATATAAAGGTTCACTGGCCTATTAATTTATGATCCCCGCCTGCCGCGCCGCATGAAATTTAGGAGAGTTCTGCATCAATCGTTTTCAGATTCCACAGTTTATAAATCAATTCCGCTTCTCCTTAGGTGGTTACGACGGTTATCTTAGGAAGCTATTGAAATTACCTGTACGTAAATACTCGCTGTGTTATTCTATGTCAGTTTTTAAGATATCATCTATGGAAAACAAAAGATGCATACAATTACAAAAATATATTTTGTTAAAATCAAACAAAATAAAATAGTTATAATGACATTAGCACTTTTGATCAAAAAGCTATTTATTGAGTACTGAAGAGGCCAACACTAGGGCAACAGTTTTTGCACGAGATTATTGCAAAATTATAAAGTAACCCGGTTTGAGTGTGTCCTCAGATACAAGTACTGTTTTCAAACAAAGTTACAAAAAGCAAGGCAGTTGTTTAGCACAAAGTCTACGTGTTGCTGAGTGCGAAGAGTGGATTAATTTGAAAAGACGCTTTTGGAATGCACTGGCAAACTTTAATTGTTTCTAAGTTGTTGTTTTAAACTTTAAACGCCATAATTGATTTTGTAACATCAAATTCTACTTCAAGTATGAAAATAACGTGACGCGAGGGTGATCCAAATAGATTTGACAAAGTGTCACACAACACAAAAAAGGATTGTCACGGTGCACTTCAAGTTTGTCTTTGTTTTTTGTGAGAGGAGACAAGAGAGAGAAAGAGCGAGGGGGGTGCCGGAAGTCTATTGAATCACGCAACAAACCATCTTTCCGGGGAGGTACTCCTCAGATTCGCGTAACGTACTAAAATACCCTAAAATAGGTTTTGTCACGTTTTTCGACGCCATTTTGGAGGGCAGGCAAAATAGTTGGGATTAACAGCATCTGCATGGAAATCCAAAGTCAAACTGAAGAGAACCCCAAGAGTCGAAATCTGGCTTTACATTTAAGACACTAAAAATAAACAACATCTATACGAACATCAACGCTCAAAAGCTCGTCATACAAACAAAATTTATCACTCCAGTTTCAAAGAAGTTTTGGATTAGAAACTTTAAATTTGAGACAGAGGAATTTAATGCCAAACTGATTTGAGGCATGTAGCCGCACTAGATCGAAAGAGTTCAGTCTTGTTTTGAATTTTCCATAATTTTCCGCTTCCATAAGTAAATTACACGGCGGCGTGGTTGGCGCAGTGTTAAGATCTCTGCCTTCTAACCACAAGGTCCCGGCCGGTTCAAACCTCGGCTCAGCCGAGTGTTGAACATTTGTATGACCTCCTTTTCCGCCAAAGTTGACTCAGCTTTCCATCCTCCCGAGGTCGGTGGGGGCTAACCTGCGACGGATTGGTGTCCCGTCCAGGGGGAGTCAATGACCCTCATCCGCTTAACACTACAGAAACCGGAGATAAGCACCGGCTCCAATGGGCCACTTTGACTCGTAAAAGGATTTAGCTTTATGTATTTAGAGAGGCGTTTATTTGTTCTGATCCTAAAATGTCGGCACAGGTTTAAAGCAGTAGTCCAAATTGTTTCTTAAATTGAGAAAACACTTTTTATCATTGTTGTTTAAGAATGAAAAATTGATAAAGGAAAGCGGTCCAATTAGAGTGTTTCGTGGCGCCATGATGCAATATTTCCCGCCGTCTGGTTAATGCTAATGCTAATGCCGATGCCGATGCTGATACTGATGCTGTGCTGATGTTGATGCTGATTCTAATGATAATACTAATGCTAATGCCGATGCTGATGCCGATGCCGATGCTGATGCTAATGCTGATGCTAATGCCGATACTAATGCTGATACTGTGCTAATGCCGATGTGGATTCTGATGCTAATGCTGTGCCGATGCTAATGCTTATGCTGATTCTAATGATAATACTAATGCTAATGCTGATGCTAATACTAATACTAATGCTAATGCCGATGCTGATGCTGATGCTGATGCTAATACTAATACTAATGCCGATGCCGATGCTAATGCTGATGCTAATGCCGATACTGATGCCGATGCTAATGCTGATGCTAATGCCGATACTGATGCTAATGCTGATGCTGATGCTGATGCTGATGCTAATATTTATTTATTTTATTTATTTATTTTATTTTATTTGCTTCGCCATTTGTGCAATGTGCATATACAATATAGTGCAGAATACATTCGTGATACATAATAGAAAAAAAAAGTATGGCTAATGCCGATGCTGATACCGATGCTGATGCTGATGCTGATGTTGATGCCGATACTGATGCTGATGCTAATGCTGATGCTAATGTAAATGCTTACGTTAATGTTAATGTTAAACTAATGCTTATACTAATATACTGATGGTATTTATATTCATGGCTGCTCTTAGCGCTTAACAAGTGTATTAGCATTAGTATTAGCATTAGTATTAGTATTAGTATTAGTATTAGGGTTAAGAACTTGAAGAAAGTTCACATTTCTATAAATCTAACTTAAAAAGTGCTATAGAATTTTACTTTGACCAAAGGAAAAGAACCCTATGGATGGCATATTTGATTGACGACATTTTGAGTCTTTTTCGAACGTTGAATGATTCAAACATTTTATAGATGCATTACTGTACTTATAATATTAGTTTTATTTCGTAAACGTTTGTAACAACAGATTATGTTTCACTCCTATTCAGGATTTGAAAACCCCTTTTACAGCTGTACAAATGATGACGAAGCCGCCATTGTGGATAACATGGAGCATCAATGAGTTTGGTTCAGCGGCCTGTTCGCCGACTTTTCTTTGATTTAAACACTTTTAAAAAACTTTAACTGTTTACATTAATCGGTTACATTTTAGAAAGTAAAATAGAGCCAATCATCTTTCAGTGTCCATTGATATTGAAGTATTTTGTTCTCTTAAGGTTACCGATATTTTTCCAAACAGACTTCGCGCTCGGTTAATAATCTGTAATTATTCACCGAATTGGAGGTGAATAGACAAGGATATTCTGAGGTTAATAATGACATTAGCATATACCGAGCAAGCGAATCAGTGACTTTCTGTTATAGTAACTGCCATTTTTCTTCCTGGCCGACAAATAAAACTTTTGCAAACACTTGTTCAGTTCAAATGGACTCATTTGATCTAGCGAGGTCGAAAATTCTTTTCACTTGTTGTTACTGAACACCTTGGGCAGTTTTTTAGTTTTCATACAATATCTCGCTTGATATTCATCACAGACCTATAAACCCATATATCACTGGAAAGATTATGAAATTTTCTAAATGCATATGAAAATTATAGCAGTATATTCGTTATGGCAAGGACGAAATGAAGCTCTACTTTTTATCTAATTTGTGGCTTTAAAAAGTTAATACGAACTCAGTTATTAACTTCTGCTAATGTTTGTCACCTTTTTAACTTCATCAACGTGTGTCGATCAAACCGTGTTGGCGATTTTTGATTGTTAAAGCCAATCATTTTTTATATTTATTTATAGAAACATGCAATCATTTTTAGCCAAGAAGCGCACAAATCGATTAATAAAAAATTAATCAGGTCTTCTTTTTAAATTCGCTGACATGCAAAATATCAAAAATTCAGCGAGCATTAACCTTTTTTTACAACCCTCATTTGTGCGAGAACTGGAACCCAGAAAACAGCTAGCGCTTGCGAAAAATGAACCGTGTATCTTTCCGACTGCAGGTAAAAACATTCATTTTGCAATAACTCGCAAACGAAATTAGTTATTGATTTTTTTTTAAATTTTTATTTAAAGGAATATTCAATAAAACATATAATTTGCTTTTTCAATCTTTAGTATTTTTTCACATTTCAATCTGTTCAGTAACCTTAAGTATTTTAAAACAGGAAAAATCTATTTTAACATAATGTACAGTAAAATACCTTAGAAGCCGCAAATAAGTGCTGGTTCCGATAAGCCACTTAGGCTTGTAAAAGAATTCAGCAGTAGAATTCCATTCTGGTTTTATAGTTAGGTTTATCGTATGTACATTCTAATATAAGACTATTTTAGGAGGATTACCTAAGGTACAGTACGTGGAGTATACAACGGTGTCAGAAGTTAGATATTTGTACAACGTTTTGAGTAAAAAAACCTAGTCGCTAGAAACTTAGTCAAGTAAATAAACGTTTCAATCAGTTAAAAACTAACTATAAAGGAAACTAAATATTTTAGATATAAATATGTATAAACATACGAATACCTTTCCGAAATTCTAACGTATAACATTATTAAAGAATATTAAGGATGAAATTTGGAAAAGTAGAAAGATGAGAACAGGAACTTAGTTATAACAGCTCGAGTGTCGGTAAATCTTTGTGAAGCATATAATTCTCGGTAATTTTTCAATTAAGACATTCTGAGAAAACAAAGTTAAGCACATACTCTAGGTCCTCAAGTGCCTTTTTTCCCGTCTATTTTCATCAAAACCAAATTATTTGAATGATGAAAACAATTTATTTTAACCTGACAGCATAGAGCATGCGCTGTCTAGTTAGTGAAAATCAAATTATTACTTGATTGACGAAACTTTTGAAGTTTGCACTCGAGTTAGCTACAGGAAGACGACTAAAAGCGGAAGGAAGCTAAACACAATGGCAAAATTTCTTCGTGACGGTTTTTTTCTGTCTTTTTTGTTATGTTTTACAGCTGCTCAGCAAGCACGAGGTGGGTGTGTTATTTGTTTTTATCTCAACTCCTTCATCCCAACCTGACAGTTGAGTTCAAGCTGAACCTAACCCTAAATATAAAACCTTTACGTTTTGTATTGGAACAACTCAAAGTCAACCCGAACTCATAATTTTTCCCTCCCAAACTATAATGCTTTCACACTGACAAACGCTTGTGTTTGTTGCAATAGTCAACCTTGTCACTTAACTACTTCTGAGCGTTTTGTTTATAGATTATATTGATATTCAGAGCTGATTACTTTCTTAGCCTGTTCATATAACTTAGAATTGGAACAACAAAATAAATTGTTGCTATTAAACATTGTTTCTGCATGCATAACCCAATCATGCAGGAGATGACTGATCTATAAACTATTGCACGCTTTGTATTTTGTGCTTCTGAGGTTCGTGACGACATTTGCTTCAGTTTTAAATTATACTCTTTGTTCAGCAAAAGGAAAGTTATTTCTGTCATACTCAATGAAGTCTCTTTTATGGGAAAACATTTTAAAGCTTTTATTCTTGTTTAAAAACATTAGGTAGTTAGAAAGCAAGAACAACTGTGTTTCCGCGTACAAACGTTAATGGGCTTGTTGGGGCATGTTTTTTAACGGCTGGATGCGGCACACGCCGAGCTAAATTTGCAGTTTTGTTATCTATTGTGTTTGTTTCTATAATGAATATTTTGATCAAAAAACAACTTTTTTTAAAGTTACAGCTTAAAATACAGAAAGAATCAAACTGTCGCACTCTTACTATAACGTGAATTTTATCTACTCCTCAAGACAAATAGAAATCAAATACATCCGATGAAGTTTTTTATACTCTGTATTAATTAAAAACCAAATGAAGTAAAAATCAAATGAAGTAAAAATCAAACGAAGTAAAATCCAAATGAGCTTTCGCCACTAAATACAAAATGGCATTTATATAATGAACAAAGAAAATAACACGGAAATCTATGGCGCCAGCAGTACCTTAATCATAGTAACGACTAGAAGAGTTTTAAAATGCTTTGTCAGCCTGTTTCAAACGATATTGTACAAGTGTGGACTTTTAATTATTATTAATGAACTTAATCGTTCGGTTAATGATTTTTAATTGCAACAATTAAAGGTTAGACAAGTGGTCGGGAATGTTCTTTGAGGTTATTATAACTTTATAATAGCAACCTTTCAGTATAGCTCGCTATCTTTTATGTATCGCTTTGTCTTTTCCATTAGTGTTTTTGTGCTTTTGTTTCATTTTCTTTCCATTGGTGTTCTCCATTTCGACCCATTGCTGCTGCGATTAAAAATGTCATCCATCTTGCAGTTTAGCTGTTAGGCTGTTCTGGATGGGAATTAACTTATTAAGTTTGTCAGTCGAGTAATTTTGTAAACATTAGTTATGACACTGCAATTAAGGTGGTAAAGAAATTATTATTATTGTTGTTGTTGTTGTTGTTGTTGTATTAAACTCATGAAAACATTCTCTTCATCTACAATTATTTTCGACGTTGTGAAGGTGGAAGCGAACAAGTATAGTTTCATTAGTACTTCGCGGTACAAGGCTTTTCAATAATGACTTACAATATACAACATATACATTGGTATAAAAACTCTTATTCAAATGTGATTTATAGTTATACGGTAGACCTTAAGTTTGGCTGGGTATCAATTTGATCTTACTTGTGAAAAAATCTCAAACTTGAACACAAAAAATTTCAATAACAGAACAAAGAACGAGCAGTGTAATGTTTCAATATTAACATTTGTGCGATTAGTGTTCATAATTAAGATAAAAAATATATAAATTATCTGGTCTGGGCGTCACGGTCAGAAGAACACGTGCCCGCTCGTGCCGCCAGCAAAACTTCGGCAATCAGACACCACGCCGAGACGACAGACGATATTCAGCCTCGACACGGCCGCATTCTCGAAATGAATGTTCTAAATTATAGTAAAACATTGTTTTTGGAGTCACTCCATTTAGAGCTGGACAAAAAAAACTGTAAAGGAACGAAGAGCATTCCCACGAGCTTATGTCTCATTGTTGAGGACCCTCGGGGGCGCCCAACAACACTGCCTATGCAAATTCGTAATCTTGAATTGTTATTAAGAATTGAAAGTCTA
Organism: Palythoa caribaeorum; assembly: GCA_026546465.2. Lineage (NCBI taxonomy): Eukaryota > Metazoa > Cnidaria > Anthozoa > Zoantharia > Sphenopidae > Palythoa > Palythoa caribaeorum. The sequence continues at coordinate 160 of JAOCNB020175697.1, read as the reverse complement.
TATATATTTTTATTGTCCTCTGGTGAAGAACTAAAGGACGGCAGTTCGAAAATTCGCGAAATTTTTTAAACGTTTTTATTGTTTTAAAGTTTTTAAATTTTTTACCAGATCAGATATATATATTTTTATCTTAATTATGTTTCAATGCTTCGTTTTTTAT
>JAOCNB020175328.1:0-17451 GCA_026546465.2 Palythoa caribaeorum | reverse complement strand
TTGACTTTGTGTCTTGATATTGCAGTTTTGCTGTGACTAGACTTATTTCATATCTTTATTGGAGATTTTTATAACGTTAGTGACTTTTATTACCATCGTGATTAAATGCTGTTACATTTGTAACTAAATGTTATTACAATTGCGACTTTTAATACATTTACGACTTAACGTTGTAACATTTGCGATTTTTATTACATTTGTGACATAATGTTATTACATTTGCAACTTTTATTACATTTGTGACCTAATGTTATTATATTTGCAACTTTTATTACATTTGTGACCAGTTATAACATTTGTGCCTTCAACAAGCCATCTAGCAATGCCGGAAACGTGAGTACCTGTCATCCTTAAGAGAGATACGTAAAATTCATTACACAGTCCAGCACCAAACTCCCCAAGGAGAGATTGTTATTGTTAAAGAAGACACTCGCAACCGTAACTGTTGAAAGCTGGCTAAAGTTGTTGGGTTTCTTACAAGCCGAAACAGGAAAGTGCTGGGAGGTAAACTCCGAATGGCAAAGGGTGAGATCAAAAGACCAGTTCAAACTCTGTTTGCCACACCAAAGCAGCTACTTCAGTCTGAGCCTGGACCCAGATGCAGAGGATTTTCGTCCCAAGAGGAAACAGCAAAAGTTGTGGTCGCTGGAATATTCGCAACCGCTGAGTATGAAAACACTGAATTTCAAGTTTATGAATATTATGTCAGTTACCTGAGAAACATTCATATGCCCGCATCTAAATGGGGTAGAGTGTTGGAACTGCCCAAAACTAATGAAACTGATCTATTATTAGTATATGACATTGCTAAATTTTGCGCTACGATTATTATTTGAAACACCAAGCGGAAAATCACGAAAAGTGTACTTTCTAGAAACAAGCTTCCGTTGGGTGGCTAACGTTTAAATAACCTAAATAATAGCCCCTTTGCAGCAAGTAATCACATGGTACAAATAATGATATACTGGGACGCAAAAGAACGCGCTAGACTCCAAGACAAAACACAATTAACAAGAAACATGTGATTTTTCGTTGTTTTACATTTCCCAGTGCATGGAGTTTAGCACGTTCTTTTGCGTCCCTGTATATCATTAATTGTGCCATGTGACCTTTTTCTGCAAAGGACCTATTAGCATTCTAACTGGGAAAACCCATCTATGATGCATATAGTTTATTAGTATTACCAAATTTAGATATAAATTTTAATATAAATAAAATGTCAGATTTGTGAAAATTCAGTGTGTGTGATTTAGAAGTGTGGAGGCAACTCCTTAGTTTACAACAAGATGATGTCACTGTCACTCTAAATCCACCAGCTGGCCAACTACAGAGTTTACATTGTTACTTAACGACGATTCAAGTCTACTGAAAGGTGAAGTTGAGCACGTTTTGTGTGGACAGCATCTCAATGAACCTCCTTGAAGCTCTGTAACTAAGCTATAAATATACAGTCCGTAAGATTAGGTAACTGTCACTCCAAATTCACCAGCTGGCCAACTACGTACAGAGTTTACATTGTTGTACTTCACGACGATTCAGGTGCACTGAAAGGCGAAGCTCAGCACGTTTAGTGTGGACAGGATCTCAATGAACTTCCTTGAAGCTCTGTAGCTAAGCTATAAATAAACACTTCGTAAGATGAGGTAACTGTCACTCCAAATCCACCAGCTGGCCAACTACAGGGTTTGAATTATTAGGTAACAACGGCTTGGATGCGCTGAAAGGTGAAGCTCTGTAACTTTTGTGTAGTTCTTGTTCCCCAGATGCAACCTGATGTGAATTGCTATCTAAAATAACAAAATTGTGTTAAAAAATTTAAACAAGTCGACATAATACACAGTATAATGTAAGCGTAACTCTTGCGAGACGTGGCTGAGAAAGATTCAACATAGTACGCAAACTGAAACTTAATTATTAGTTCGTAATAATAACCAGGGTTGCCACTATTTACTAGATGTGAAATTGAAGGACTTTTCCAGGACTTTCCAGGAGCTTTTCAAACAAATCCAGGCCCTTGTGGATTAAATAAAACTTGAATTACTTTTTTATCAATAAACTATCCAACTATCTATCTATCTTGAATACTTTGCACATTTTTTTCAAAAATCAGTTCAACAGTACGCATACTATATTAAAAAGTTTTAGAAGATTTTGTTTATAGACAAAATTCAAGTCTCCCAGAGTCGCAGTTGTTGTTTTAGGATGTTGTCACATCAAAAATATTTTAACAAAGAGCTATTTTATTATTTTTTGAAGTAAAAAAGAAATTTTTTTGCTCTATCCAGGATTTTCAAGGACCACCACCCAAATTCAAGGACTTTCAAGGGCCTCAAAATTTTTTTCCACAATTCCAGGACTTTCCAGGATTTTCAAGGACTGTGGAAACCCTGAATAACTGTTCAGGCTTCGATTTTAACGATGATCCAAGCCTGCAAATATCGGCCGGACATCGGACATTTGTCAGGTAAAAAGGGCAATATGTCCGCCAAAAACAAATTCTGTCGGACACAAGACTAGACAATTTGGTTGCGGAAATATTCTTGACCTTTCTGATTGAAACAAGCTACTTATTTTGAAATTTTAAAAAATCCCTATTCATCAAAACCATTTTGTGTGTCATGGTACACGACAAAATTCATTTGGACAAATGCAATCTGTGGTCGACAAACACTTTTGTCTGGCCTGTTTCTTGATTTGTTCGGGTAACCACGTCTTTGATCAAATAAAGGACTGAAAAACCAAAAAAATATTTGGTCAGCTTCCCTCAGCCACTAATACCTTGCACTCAGCACTGAAATGGTTACCTTCTGTCAATCAATGTGCTATATATTACACAAGAAAAGCTCCAACTGGGAAGCAAAAAATTCTCTCAAGTAATATTCAAATAATTCGACAAAAAAATTCCACTGACATAAGATTCTGTCTTCAATGGTTGTATTGGTGTTTTGTTGGTTGTGACTGCATTTAGGTTCACATTAAGTTCATCTGTCCCAGGTAGTTGTGAGTTACTCTGAATAATATTGTACTGCTACATTGTTTCGTAAGCCATTCATCGGTGAAACAGAATGAAAGTCACTTGCTTGAAGAGATAAATCTCCTAAAGTGGTTACAATTCCCGTAAAATGCTGTTGTTAACATAATACACGATATAAGACATATAGGTGCTTGGAAATATGGAATTTATTTTCTCGCGCTCAAACTCAACAATTCCAACACTCGAAAATAAAGTAAATTCGAAACTCTGTGTGTTGATTCTCTGTTTATGAAATTTTATGAATTTTAGCAGTATTTACCTTGTCGTATATTGGTGTTGGTGAGAAACGGTGATGCTGGGACCAGAAAAGGCATGTCATTACTTCCGTCTGTGAAAAAAACAAAACAAACAAAAGACTGTTTCGGATCAAGTTGTGATATTGTCGATACTACAAAAAATACGGTACTGTATAATATAAAATTTGTATAATGCATACTTCGTTAGCAATTTAAGTTAATACGGTAATGTTCCAGTAGTATTAGGCCACACTTGCATTTCAGAAAAAATTGGGCCCCGGGAATCCTCACGCGTTAACTCAAGTAATCATGAAACTGCTACGTTGCCAGCTTGGTGGTCCCTGATGGTGTAGTGGTTAGTACTCCTGACTAGAATACAGGGCCAGGGAGATGTGGGTTCGATTCCCGCTCGGGGCATATACTAATTTTTTCTGACAACTGTTTATTCGGTAATGTTTGTGCTACTCGTTAATACAACCACCTCGTAATAACGCTCACTTTTTTTTTGGATCTGCAAAATACTTTTCAGGATATTTTCAAGCAAATCCATGACCTCGATCAAAAAAACTCGAATATTCAGCAGCTCAACAATACACATACTATAATTAACAAGCTTTAGAAGATTTGTTTCTGGATAAAAATCAAGCCTTCAGGAGTCGCGGTTTTTGTTTTACAATATTGTTATACATTATAATTATTTTAACAAACAGCTTGTTTTTATTAATTTTTGAATTAAATAAAGAAATTTTTGGCCCATTCCACGATTTTCAAGGACCACGACCCAAATTCAAGGACTTTCCAGGGCCTGGAATTTTTTTTCCCAATTCCAGGACTTTCACGGACCGTGGCTACACTGTTAATAACGAACAACGACAACATTTTTGAGCCCCAGAGCGTATATTTCTTCGTTTTTAACCTCAATACGACCAAACGTTTATCAAGTGGACGCCAATTAAGCAAAAATAATAACATAGTTCCGTTCCAATAACAAAAATCTTTCTACGTGCAGGTGCTCAACTCGATGCATTCCAACATGCAGTTATTGTATTTACTATTGTTCTGTCATTTCGTTGTCGGCGTCGCCGTCCTTGCTGCTTAACACCTCCTGCAATGGCTAAAATCGTTACGAAAATAGTTGGAGACATTGTGGCCGAAAGTAAAATTCTTCTGTCTTTTCTTATCTACACTCATGAAAAATCCATTTATATACCGAAAATGTATGATACCCCTCTTATCAGAAAGTAAAATCCAGTTCTGCTTTTTGCAAATATTTCAGTTACAAATTTCAAATTGCAGGAACCGATGCACGATATACAAGAATATGGCAAAATTAACATTTTTGTAGTACCTGGAATCGCTATTTTAAAAGATTTTATTCCAGATAGACCATTTCAAAGTTCTTAAAAAGTAACCAAGCCTTTGTCAACATGCAAAGTAACCTTTCCTTTATAACATGAAACCGAGGTTAAGTTAAAAGTAATCAAGCCTTTATCACATGAAACCGAGGTCAAGACAAAAGTAACCAAGACTTTATAACATGAAACCGAGGAAAAATACGTGGAGAGTGGCAGTGTTTGCTACCACAAGAAAACCGATTTCAATGTCAAAAGTAAAATAAGCTCGTATCAACCCTCACTCAGCAAAAGCGCAAGGATTATGAACTATTTGAAAACATTTATTCTCTAAGAGTGGTCCGGTTCCAACTGGATTCATGCCGATAGTTAAATGTTGTTAAGGAACAAATAAGATTTTGAAGGACTAGAACATAAAGCTTGTACTTCAACGCTGACAGTCAACATTCACGATACTGATAACTGAGTATCATTGCAACAACACGAGAATCTACATCTACGTCTTTTAAAATTTCAAACGTTTGAAGCACATTAACAGGAAAAGGGTCTCATCACCCATGTCTTAACCAGCTCTCTTAATAATAAACCTTAGGATGGATTTTTAAACAAAATTGATATTTATTGAATATTTTGGTGCAAAACGGCTCTTAAGTGTTGATTTAGGTCAAAAACCAAAAAAACAAATCGTGATTTTTTCCAGATCTTTTTTTGTTTTGTTTTAAAGAGCTGCTGATGAAGCAGAAAACGAGCAAGTATTCCGAGAAAATTGACTTAAAATGCACGCGTCTCTCATAGGAGTTGTTGCTATGTCGCTTCTTTCGAAATTTACAAAGCTCCTTGACACGTCATCACATTTGTTTTGCACGCTGTCACGAACAGCTTGCATCCGGTAAGTATTATTTGTATAAGTGTTTTAGGAGTCATTTTCACTTCAGAAGCTCCCAGGCTGGCATCATTAAGTCAGAATGGTGGGTCGAGGCAAGCTTCTACAAGAATCTGGAAGTGAAAAGTGAATTCACTCTGATCGCGAACTGCCAAAACTTATGAAGCTTGACTTGGCGCGGGTCGCAAGTGAAACTACTTTCCTAGTCGTTCTTAGGTGAATTCCAGCACCTACTGAGGAATTTTGTGTGACCAATGCATTGGGTCTATGTATTCGTAAAATTGCTCTGATTAAATGGCTTTCACTCGGCCCGCAAAACCCGAAGACGCAATCATTGCATACAAGCGCCAAGGGGACGAGGTGAACTTTGCAGGAGTTGTAATATTCTTGACTGGAGATGATATTTTGAATGAGATATCAAAGGTAAAATCATTAGTTTTCGGCTCGAATTCTTGAACACGAAACTTATAGCGCTCTGACGCTTTGGTTCAAACCAGTCAAAATTTTGTGTTTACCTAAATTAACACTAAGGTGGTTTTTCATCTTGGTTCCATGAGACCCTTTTCCTGTTAATGATGTAGGTTTCTTAACTATAATTACCAAATAACAACAACAACAATAATAATAATAATAATAATAACAGCAATAATAATAATAATAATAACAATAATAATAATCAAGGATCTTTTGTATAAAGATCCTTGTATAAAGATCCTTGTATAAAGAAAATAATAATAATAATAATAATAATAATAATAATAATAATGAAGGATCTTTTGTATCTATTTAATCTTGTATTCTGACGACCTATCTGATCCTTTTAAAATAGTAACATGAGGATTTTAATATCAAACATCGGCGGCGCTGAATATTGCAAGAACTTTTAAAGTAGGAACAGAATTTTAGTATCAAAACTGATAGATCAGCCATTAACAGTTATCAACAATAGTTCTAGACACTTAGATTATGATTTTTATACATGTGTATTTATATTTTATTTATTTATTTATTTATTAATTTTATTTTTATATATTCATTATAACCTTTTTACGTTTCGCTTTGCTCACAGGTTACGCCTTGCATCCTGTGTGGCTTTCTAATACTGTGCATACAGATAGTTTTACTGCATATAATAATAATAATAATGATAACAATAATAATAATTTTCCACAGGCTAATATCCCGCACACGGACGAGAGAATTGGACCTACCTAAATGTTCAAAACTTGACTTAAGCCCTGTTATGCCACTGGTCAACCATGTTCCTTTAAATCAAAGAATACTTCATTTACAAATGGGCTACTTTGATGTATAAAACATAGCCTTACTACCGTAAGTACAATTATTAAAAACAAACCACTGGATATTGAGTTTTGAGCAATCTGATTGGTTCCCTTACTCATTGTATATTAGCTCCCATTTATAAGTTTGACCATATATAGAAAACTTTCTTCAGTACTTAAAAATCTAGGCATTACAATGCGTACTTAAGGACTTATTTACAAGCTGCTTAAAAAAATCGTTGATGTATATGTGCATGTGGGACACAAGTTGTTTTTATATCTAACTTAATGAGAACTGCCGGCTATGTCCTGCAATCGTCGAGGAAAAATGAGAAAAATGAGCCCTCAATGAAAAAGTGCCGGTTTGCCATTAGAATCAGAATTCGTAAGAAAAAAGAGGAATATCCGCTCAGCTACAAAGAAAATCTCAACTTGAATGATTCCACTATCTGTTATCTGTTACTTTGCTGGTTGAAAGATCCACCTTTAACAAAATCGATAGCCAGCAAGACATGACACTGTAATTCGTTCCTTGTTGAGTACAAACCATACTGATGGGCACAACTCACGCACAATAACGAATCACTTATTTTAGGCACGTTTCGTTACCCAAAACAGCACCAACACTGCTGTGTAGGCTTTACACGTGCCGATAAAGGCTAAATTTGTCCTTAAGGAGGCATTACGGTTAAACGCCACTTTTTAACGGCTTTTAGCGTTACTTTTGATATCACCGTGCCTACTGTGAAATTTTGAAAATCCTCAATTACGTTCACAGACTGAACACAAAGGAAGCATCTTGAATATTTTCAGATTTTTCGGATTAATTTAGGTGTTAAGTTTAAGGGGGGAGGGGAGGAAAAGAATGGTAGTTTTAAAGATAAATTTGAGTTTTGGGATTTTAAGAGAAGTTCAAAAATTAATTTTGAAGTTAATATTTGATAGAAAATCGCCAAACCGTCCCCAACCAAAGCTGCACTTCCGCATGGTCAGGAGGGACGGTTTGGTGCTTGTCCTAAAAAACTTTCCTCTTCAAATCTCCTTCTCAACTCTTTCACTATCCACCAAAATTTTAACCGTAATGCCCCCTTAAATGTACTTGGCATTACTCCATCTGATCAACATATTAAGAAAAAATCCATCAGTAATGAGAGTAAGAAATGGACAAAAATCTTGTATCAAGACTATTTACATCATATTTCACACTTCATTATTCCTATGTTCAGAACAATAATAAAAGGGATTCGTTGTAATAACACCAAATATGAAAAAATGAATTTAGTTCAGTTAAGTTCCCATACATTACTTGCAAACTATGATACAATGAAATCAACAACAAACTATTACTTTTATTTTTACCACGTTTGAACACTTTAAAAAAGTTTTCTGCGACTCCCAGGGAAAATTGTTTTTTTTTTTGTGTTATTACAGAAAACGAGTTATAAGATCTCAATATTAAGTGTACAGAAATATGATACATTTCTATTTGAAAGTACTCTGGGACAGGAGTTTTGTCTACTTGAAACTGAAATAACTTTATGCTTAAAGGATTCTCTGAACAAAGGTTACTGAACACCTTGGGCAGTGTTTTTAGTTTTCATACGATATCTCGCTTGATATTTATCATAGACCTATAAACCCAATATCACTGGACGTGTCACGGAGAAAAATCACGTGACTTCTAGGGTTGGTCGTCCGCAGTTTGAGCCCGCAAACCTCTGTCTTAATCTCTATTGTTGAAAATAGGACTTAACTAAAACATACCACTTGGTGTTGTAGCTCCTGTGGAAAAACAATTATCCCGGAGATCTGTCAGGAACCCTGTTTCATACTCCAAAGTTCGCCTTATGGGGGTCTTCTTTGCCACTTGTTCAGGAGGGGAAATTGGTTCACTTCCTGGTAAAATGGTTTCCAAAACAAGGCTACTGTTTTCGTCTTGTAGATCAGACTCATCCGAAAAATCGCGGGTTTTCTCTGCAAGAAATTCGTTCCGTTTTTAGAAAATTACCTCGGGCTTTTCCAAGACACTCCTCAAAATTCGATTTTTCCTGGACTTTTCCAGTCCTGGATTTTGTTTAAGGACTTTTCCCGGATTTTCCAGGATAAGCAAAAATGTGGTACCGTGACTACCAAAAGGTACTTTTGTAGAACTACAGAGCTTAAAACAATTTGAAGATGGTAGCAAAAATGTTACCTTGCAAGCTTATAATTCGATATTGCATATTGCAACCCAGGGCTCGTATACTTTTAGTCAAAGAAAATTCCAGGACTTTTCCATAACTTTCAAGGATTAAATTAACAAAACTCAAGGACCTTAAAAACTAAAAAAAAATGCAACATGAAATAGTTGAAGCAATTCGAAGGATTTTTTGCGATCTCTTCACATGAATTTATGCCCGGATTTATGGCACCAAAACGTATAAGAAATATTAAAGTTGGTATTTTATTTAAAACAAACTGCCTAAGAAAAAAGCTAATTTTTCTGGACTTTCCAGGACTGTTATCTATTTTCCAGTTTTCCAGGCCTGGATTTTGAATTTCTATTTTTTCAGGACTTTCCAGGTTTTCAAGGACCCGTACGAACTCTGTTCTTAAATTAGACATTATTTTAGCATGTGTCCACTGACCAGGACTTCAGATTTGATAACTCTGTTCGTGTAGCTAACACCAAGCCATTGTTCTTACAGTTTGATTTACGCGCGCACTGCCATCTTGAAATGTGACGATTTGAGTTGAAGTACCAGTTTCTACTCTCGGTAAAAAATAACAGTGCTCAATGAACCATCGTTAGGGTTCGTACTCTTCTGAAGTACTAAAATTCCATGACTTACCATGACTTTTTCCATGATCTTTCACAATATTTCATGACCTTGTGCTGTTCATTTCTCTGATAAAATACCTCAAAAGAATTCCTAATTACTCTTTTCCTGGCAAGTTTGCCAAGATAAAAGAACAGAACAGCTGTTATTTGAGATATTTGTGCTAATGAACGAGGTCTTTTTATTTTTCATGCTATTTTTCTACAATCGTATCTAAATTGTACTGATTTCCCATGACTTTTTATGACCCTAATCAAAATTCCATGACTTTCCAGGCCTGGAAAATTAAATTCTAAAATTCCATGACTTTCTAGGTTTTCCATGACCCGTATGAACCCTGATCAAAACAACATGCTTGGCGTGGGCTACATACAAAGTATGATCAAATGTGAGCCGCTAATACAAACAAAAGGTAAGGAAAAGTCTTATTTAGATTAATATCGTTGAACAGCTTAGGGTCCCTGAACAAGTAAGGGTTATGTTAAGATTTTAAACTCGGGGTTGCCACTATTTACTTAATGTGAAATTCAAGGACTTTTCCAGGACTTTCCAGGATATTTTTAGGCAAATCCATGACCTTCTCGATCAAAAAAAAACTTGAATATTTTACACATGTTTTTCAAAAATAAAAACATGTTTTAGATGATTTGTTCCTGGATAAAAATCAAGGCTTCAGGAGTCGCGGTTTTTGTTTTACAACATTGTCACAAACATATTTTACAACGTTGTCACATTAAACATATTTTAACAAACAGCTTATTTTTATTAATGTGAAAGTAAAGAAAAAAAAATTTGGCCCATTCCAAGAATTTCAAGGACCATGACTCAAATTCAAGGACTTTGCAGGGCCTGGAATTTTTTCCCCCGAATTCCAGGACTTTCCAGGATTTTCAAGGACTGCGGCTACCCTGTTAATATCATTGGACAGCTGAGGGTCCCTGAACAAGTAAGGGTTAGTTTAAGATTTAAACTGGTTACCAATCTAAGGGGGCTGGAACAACAAAGGAACATATTTAACTAAAGTATCTAACATTGTTAGCTTCCCTCAAAATAAAACTCAAAACCAGTATGTGGTACTTTGAATCTTAATCAGAGAAAGAAGAATGAATGTGATATCGAATGATGGTTCTCACTGACTAATGATAATAAAATTCCTGGAGTTTTCCAGGGTAGAAAATATATTTTTCCAGGACCCAACCACGCCACTAAAACAATCGTGCCGTTCTCAGCTTTCCAGCTGAAGTAAAACAGGACCAAAATGACCAAAATCCCCAGAAAAAAATTCCTGAAATTGAGTCTACAATGATAAAATGCAAAAGGTACAATCGTGAGTCTGATGCTTCTGCAGGTTTTGGTTCGTTTATAAAACTTTTCCACGAAATCCCAGGAGTTTTCTAGGAGTACAGGGAAATTATCTGTTTTTCCAGGAGTTTTCCAGGGCCCTGGAACAAAATTTCAAACTTTCAGGAGTTTTCCAGGAATTCCAGGAGTAGCGGGAACCATGTCGAATGGAACTTATCTTTTGAAATTTTGACTACTTGATTATTGAAGATTCTTGGGTCAGCCGTGCGGTGGTGGTAGAGGGGAGATTGGGGAGGAAACCTGATAAGCTCCGGGGGTAGGGGTGGGAAAAAATCGAAAGTTAGAAAAATACAAATTCTAAAGTAAAAGTTGAAGGAAACAATTTTTTTCACTTACTGCCAGTTGAAGGAAAGTCCAGGAAAAAAGTCTTTTTGCAATGGCACCACGGCTCGTCGCTGTTTGGTTTTCCCTGTGTTGGCAGAAAATTTGTCTCACTAAATGGAGTTGATAAACCACTCTGTTGAACCGTTTCATTTGTGAGATGTGGTTCATTCAGGGAAATCTTGGTGGCCAAATCTGCGTCACTACCAGGGGAAATGGTACCAGTGGCATCACTTTCAGAAGCAACCTAAAAATTTGACTCAAATGTTACCTTTCGTAAAGTAAAAGTCGCCAGAAATTACAAAAAATGCAAAAGCTCTTGAAGCCTGGATCGTTAGTAGTGTTAGAATGTATGACAACATTTCCTGACACTTTCCACCTAGTTGCAGTTATATATTCATGTCGCTAAGCATAAATCAGGGTTCGTACAGGAAGTTACCAGTGAATATTGAGAACAGGGCAATTTAATATAATTATTTCTAGGGCATTTCCAGGACAATTTAGTATATTTGCTGGGCATTTCCAGGACAATATAATTATTTCCAGGACAATTTAGTATATTTCTAGGGCATTCCAGGTCAATTCATTATTATTTCACAGCATTTCCAGGACAATTTAGAAAATTTCCACAACCTTTCCTGAACAATTTAGTATATTTCTAGAACATATTTTCTTGAAATTTATACAGTTTTTGTGGTGTTCTTTTTTATGAGGGGAGCTGCTGTATTCTGTAGTTTCTGTAATTTATTAATTAGCTTACAGTTGGTTTATACTTGATAGTTAGTAATTACTACAGTTTAAATTTTGCTACCACATGTGATACGCCTGGATTAAAGTTAATAATTTTTGCTGTGTGAAGAACCATGATTATGTATCTGCTGTGGAGTTTGTGAACGAAGTTGTGACATATCATCTGGTCTTCCGAAATTCCCTGATCATGGTTCAGCAGATGGATCAAAAATTTGGAAGGTAAGATGAAGTTGCAATATGGTTTCAAAGCTGTAAGTACTCACAAAAAACTGTTGTTACAATGATTGTATAAATTTCAGATTATTATTTTTATTATTTCTTCAACGAATCAATTACTGGTAAGTTATTCAAAAACTAAATAAATTCTAAGCGCTTGGTCTGTCGAGAACTTTTGAAATTATTTTTTTAATTTGACTTTCAAATATTTTATACCAAATTCCGTTCTTGCAAAATATAATTATCGAAAACTTTTCAAATTAATCAACAATATTACTGTCACTATACAGATTCATCGTAAGCTAGTTGTAGAAACATAACTATTCTTACTTGCTGATCTTGTTGGTTTTTTCGTATATCATCCAAACGATCGAGAATACCCGCAGTGTCTAGAGTCTGTGAGTTTGCCAATGTGGTTGATTTGACTGGAACCGGCTCAAGGAAAAAGTTCTGCGATCCAGGTACACCATCTGAACTAAAAGGACTCTTTTTCAGTGCTTCCTTTAATCGATTGACGCTACACATCAATTCTGAAGTGTCAGCCTGCCGTGGAGGTGAGAGGGGAATTGCTGTCCTTTCAGACTCACCCACAAAACTGTTGGCTGTTGCGTTTGCTCTATCATCCTGGAAAACACCTATATTTCCCCTAGTTATCCCTATACTGAAGATTCTGTCAGCATGTTGGGTAACAGTGGTGCTAGAACCAGATATTTTTGTTACTTCAGCCTTGTTACTGTCTCGTAATGTCTCAGTGGTTTCATTAAAATTAAAGTCAAGTTTTGGTAAAGTAAGCAAGTCTTCCCCCTCAAAATGTGCTTTTTCTGAAGTCAAGATCCCCTCAATATCATGAGAAATTTCTGCTGTCTGCAGACCTTCGCTGCCAACTAACTCCGCGTCATAGCCACCAAATGGTGAAAAAGGTGCCTGACTGCTAGAATGATGCTCCTTCACGCCAGTTTCATTGTCAACAGCTAAAATGTCAGTATCACTGCTTGCAATAACAGGCTGAGACAAATGGATAAGAGGATTCTGTAAGATAGAATTGCTGCTTAAGGGGGAGTCAAGCTGAAGACCTTTCAAATGATCTGTTACATAATGTTCAGTGTCTTTAAAACTTTCCTGCAGTGGTGTTATAGGTATCAGTGGATAATGCTTATCTGATAGCTGACGATCGGACAGCTTGTCATCTTTCATAGACAACGCTTGAGATGATGTAGGTTTCAAAGAGAGTGTTCTTTCACTAGAAACAGCAGTTGTCTCGGGGCTTTCTGCCCTTAAAGAAAGGTGAAGATCTAACCGACTGTCAAGATTGTCTTCACTTATGTCTTTATTCTGATGTAAGTGATCTTGTTTCTGTACAGAAGAGAATGAAGCCCTTGAAGTATTGGCTTCCTCAGGAGATGGGGTAGGTGGGAACAGCATTGTTCTTACAGAGTCTGGGGTTGATGCTGAACTTGTCTCATTCAGAATAGCTTCGAATAACCTTCCTGGTTTTGATGAATCAATATCTATCAATTTATCACCACAAGTTTCTGGTTGGAGAGCTTTCTGGCTTGGAGTGGTCTCTACAACACAATTGAAGTACTGGCTTAAAACTAGAATACTGTAATACTGTATGAGAAACGCCTGACTCGCAGTCAGGGACTGAAATACAACGTACAGCTCGATGAGGTCAGACCAAAAGCATGCAATGGTGCCTCTGGCAGCTGCTATTCAGTCCATGCATAACCTCAGAGCATAGCACCACAGCCTGTAATTAGCCATTGTTTATTTTGCTGAGGGAGGAAACCAGAGTTAGATTGAAATTAATAATCTCAGCCCACACGGTCAGCAGAGGATTCGATCCCTAGTTACAGAGGTGGATGGCGAGAAGGACTCCCTGATTTCCCTCAACTTTTTCTAGTAGTCACAGTTTTTATCAGTTTGAAACAAAACATTCATTAGTTTTGAGGACCGAAGGAATCTTTTCAATAACTACGATCCTTTAAAATATTTCGTGGATGTAAAACAATTCAATAATTTCTGAACATTTACAAACAAGGTTCTTTCTTGTACTAGTTAAAGACAATATGACGCTCCTAAACAGTGAATTTTCTACAGAGTAAAATGAAGTTGAGCTTAAGGGGGAATGCATGCAGGGAAACATGAACAGAAGCTTTGTGAGATTGTCTAGCAAAATTGCTGTTTCCATAAACCTAAACATACCTCTTTCGATTGCCTCAATGTTTCCAAATACAGTCCTCTTGGAAAAGAAGGTTCTTTGTCTCAGATGCCTTCACTTGTGTCGAATGAATAAGACACAAAAGAATGCTCAGCTTAAACAAAGAACAGTATTTCCCAAGAGGACTGTATTAGGAAAACATTGAAGCAATTGAAAGAGGTTTCATGGCAAATGCCTAACTGCAAATTGGAGCCATGTAAATTGCGCTTGCTCTTAAAATGTTCCTTGGAAAAAAATAATAATTTTTTCAAAATTTAAATTTTAGGGATACTGGTAAAATGGCTTGAAAACAGGATGTTGGATCTTTGTTATGTGATCTTCAAAAAGTATTCACATACCATTATTGGCCAAATCATGATCAAACTGGCCCCTTTTGGATGATGGCATGCAAATAACAATAAAAGCTTACTTCTCTTAGAATTACCCGAGTATAATGACTTTGCCCAAATTAACTGGGGCTGAATCCATGCAAATGCAGACGTGAATGCCCTTGACATCATTGGGTGACCATGGACGGATATGGAAAGACAAATCTTAGGGATGTTTAGGGAAGATAGCCCAAAAAGAAGAAAAAATAGGAATTTTAAAAGGACTGAAAAAATTAGGAGTTCTAGGAATTTTAGGGCAGTAAGAATGCCTGGTTCCTGTGAGAGTAACTAAAGCTCAAAGTCATTTATTAACTCACCTCCCATTGAATTTAATTCTCCCTCTCCCCCCATTTTCTTGGACCCCAAGAGTAGCGTGTGGGGATACAAAATAATATAAATTAATACTAACATAAGTTAACATTGTTCTGGGAAAGATAAAAAACTTATCAAACACAACATTCAAATCAGCTCTCAATAATAAAAAAGATATATACATATGTACACATACAGTGTCTACATACAGTATATTATATTTTAGGTGTTTTTAAAGGTGCTGACTTGTGAGGCGCCGATTCCCTGTGGTTCAGTCCATACTTGCTCTCTTCTTTGCCAGGTAAACATTCCACAGCATTGCAATAATGTTGCCAAACAGCACTCGATACTTTAAATGAAAATAAATTAAAGCAGGAGTTAGAAATGGTTCAGTACTTGTCACTTGCATTTGCCTTCCAACCACAAGGTCGCAGGTTCAACCCCCGCCTCAGCTGAGTGTTGAACATTTGTGTAACCTTCTTTTCTGCCAAAGTTGACTCAGCTTTCCATCCTCCCGAGGCTGCTAAAATGAGTTCCAGCTTCTGCTGGGGGCTAACCTGCGATGGATTAGTGTCCTATCCAGGGGGAGTCAATGACTCTCATCCACTTAACACTACAGAAACCGGAGATAAACACCAGCTTCACTGAGCTACTTATCAACAACAAGTACTTTATTTCACCTTTTGTGTGTTACAGTATACTAAATATACTTTAACAGATCAAGTGAAGGTGCTGGTTATCTGGAATAACCTAGTGGGGCTAATCGAGCCAGGTAACCAGAAACATTACAGAGTAAATACTGACAGCTTAGTTCAGTACTTGAACGGAAGGGAAAAAAAGTACTAAAGTACAAGATTTACATGACAAAGCACACACACACAAATTTATATGTATAGTTATTATAACAAAGGAAACGAGAGTGAAGTGACATTTTAGTATGTTGATATAAAATTTGATTTTAATCTGGCTTTGAATGCACCAATAGACAGCAATTTTAACTCAGATTCAAGGGAATTCCATATTTTTACTCCTGAAAATTACCGAAACGTCAGTCACCAACATCGACAACAGTCCTTCTCACTACACTAACCCGGACGATCTTAACATAGGATTCACTGGTATCTCCGTTACTTCTTGAGCCGTTGATATTTTTTTTACATGTTAAATTATATCGCAGTTTTACGAAAACGAAAGGTATCCGAGTATTTGAGGTGCAATAATTTTGCAGCGTTCAAGTGAGCTTTTGCTGTGTGACAAAGACAGAGAAAAAATTAATCGAGTGATACCTAAAGAACCAATAATATCACACCGATAAATATGTAAACGAACAGAGAATTCTTTAAACCAAGATAAGTGAGCCAAAATCCGTTGAAAAGTAAATAAATTTGTTGGGACAATAGAAATGACTCGACTGGCAACCAAGAAGTAGTTACCACGCTTCATACGAAAAGAGCGGTTTGACGAATCTATCTACCAATATAATTGTCTTATTACCGATTAGGCAGAATTGTCAAAAATGTTTTGCGAAGCATTCCAGAAATTCGTCTAGAAAATCGCCTCGCATGGGGGACCGGGGAGCAGTTTCCTCAAGTGTACGCCGGCCTGTACACAACAATTTTTTCAAATAAAAGATAATTGATGATCAATACGGTCACACTTTGGTTTAACTTTTCATCGCTCCCATAACAGTTGGTGAAATCTGTGTTGGGGTATAAGTCATTATATTCCTGAATTGTATTAAAAACATAAAACTGTAATCAGGCGTTGCTAAAATGATAAAAAAAATAGTTTTTTCTCTGATTTAAAAATATTACTGGATGTTTTGGGCAAGAAACGTGGCTCTTCCTCATTAGTGAGATAAAACTAAAGTAAACGGGGAACAATACCAACAGTCGTTCGGATGTGCCATGGGCTTGCCAGTGAGTGTCGTACCAGCAAATTTAGTTATGGAAGAAGTGGAAGAAAGCCATACCAGAAAATTTTAATTCTAAGTATAGATTTTTTTACAAAAAATTCCTTTGCAAGTAACAATTTTCAAGAAACGGTCATAAAACATCAGTGAGAAAGTCTAACAAAAATCGCTGGCACCGTTTTGGCAAGTCTGGCCGTGAAGAGGAAAAAATAATAACAAAGGATAATTTAGCTCACAATCAAACTGACTTGGAACTTTACGAAGGAAAGAAAATTGGTCACAAACAAAACGCTCAATGTCCGCGCTAATAAAGAAAAAAATAGAAAAGTGATTAAACTATATTTAAGAGAATTTCATTAGGTTTAGGGGTAACCGGTGCATA